>JAPVLO010005313.1:0-11031 GCA_027257055.1 Cephalopachus bancanus | reverse complement strand
ATTCCATTCCATTCCTCTCCATTCCATTCTGCTCCAATCTGCTCCATTCTTCCATTGCACTACATTCTGCTCCTTTCCCTTCCATTCCATTTCTTTCTGCTCTATTCTGTTACATTGAATTCCATACCATTCCACTCCATCCAATTCCATTCCGCTAGATTCCATTTCATTCCATTCCACTCCAATCCTCTCCATTCCATAACCATTCCACTCCATTCCATTCCATTTCATTCCATTCCACTACTTTCCTTTCCATTCAGTTCCATTCCATTCCATTCCACTACTTACCATTCCATTCCATTCTATTCCGCTACATTCCACTCTATTGCATTCCATTCCATTCCGCTGCATTCATCTCAATTCCATTCCATTGCATTCCACTACATTCATCTCCATTCCATTCCATTGCTTTTCGCTACATTCCACTGCATTCCATTCCATTCCATTCCAGTACATTCCATTCCATTCCTCTACATTCCATTCCATTACATTCAAATGCATTCCATTCTATTTCTCTACACTACTTTCCATTCCATTTCCTTCCATTCCATTCAATTCCGAAACATTCCATTCCATTCCGCTATATTCCATTCCTTTCCATTCCATTTCACTACATTCGTTTTCATTCCATCCATTCCTTTCCATTCCATTCCATTCCACTACGTTCAATTCCCTTCTGCTCCATTCCGCTACATTCCATTCCATTTTATTCCACTACATTCCATTTCATTCCATTCCATTCTATTCCATTCCGTTACATTCCATTCCTTTGCATTCCATTCCATTCCACTAAATTCCATTCCAATCCATTTTGATCCAATCCATTCCATTCCGGTACATTCCATTCCATTCCACTCTGCTCCATTCCATTCTATTATGCTACATTGCTTTCCATTCTATTCCGCTACATTCCATTCCGTTCCATTAAGCTTCATTCCAATCCATTCCGCCACATTTCCTTCTGCTATATTCTGCTATATTCCACTCCATGCCATTCCATTCCATTTCAATCTATTCCATTCCGTTACATTCCATTCTATTCCAATCCATTCCATTCCATATTGCTACATTGCATTCCATTCCATTCTGCTCCATTCCAATCCATTCTATCCCGCTTCATTCCATTACATTCCGCTCCGTTCCATTGCTTTGCATTCCGCTCCAATCCGCTCCATTCCATTCCATTCCACTACATTGAGATTCATTCCATTCCATTCCATTCCATTACCTTCCATTTCATTCCATTCCATTCCAATCCATTTCACTACATTCCATTCCATTCTTCTTCACTCCATTCCATTTTGCTCCATTCCAAACCATTCCATTCTGCTCTATTCCATTCGATTCCACTACATTCCATTTCAATACATTCTTCCCCAATCCTCTTCATTCCATAACCAATCTGCTCCATTTTTCTCCATTCAATTCCATTCCATTAAATTCCATTACTTTGCATTTCATTCCATTAAATTCCGCTATATTCCACTGCAATCCATTCCATTTCATTCCAGTCCAGTACATTCCGTTTCATTCCATTCCATTCCTCTACATTCCATTCCAATCCCTTCAAATGCATTCCATTCTATTTTGCTACATTGCTTTCCATTCCATTTCCTTCCATTCCATTCTATTCCGAAACATTCCATTCCATTCCACTATATTCCATTCCATTCCATTCAATTCCATTCCATTCCATCCCATTTTGCTACATTCATTTCCAATCCATTCCTTTCCATTCCATTCCATTCCGCAACATTCCATTCCATTCCGCTACATTCCACTACATTCCATTCCATTCCATTCCACTACATTCCATTCCATTCCATTCCGCAACTTTCCATTTCATTCCATTCCATTCCATTCCATTCTGTTACATTCCATGACATTTCATTCCATTCCATTCCGCTACATTCCATTCCACTCCATTTTGATCCAATCAATTCCATTCCATTCTGCTACATTCCATTCCATTCCTTTCCATTGCATTTCATTCTGCTACATATCATTCCATTCCAGTCCATTCCATTCCATTCCACTCCGTTCTGCTGCATTTCATTCCATTCCCTTCCATTCCATTCCATTCCACTATATTCCATTCCATTCCATTCCATTCTGCTACATTCCATTACATTACGCTACATTCCTTCCCATTCCATGCCACTACATTCCTTTCCATTCGCTACATTCCATTCCATTAAGCTCGATTCCATTCATTTCCGCCACATTTTATTCCGTTAAATTCTGCTACATTCCATTCCATTCCATTCCATTCCATTCTGCTACACTCGATTCCATTCCATTCCAATCTGCTACATTCCATTTCATGCCTTCCATTACATTCCATTTCGCTACATATCATTCTATTCCTATCCATTCCATTCCATTCCGCTACATTCCTTTCAATTCCATTGCATTCCATTCAGCTACACCCCATTCCATTCCATTCCTTTGCATAACGCTACTCTTCATTCCATTCCATTTCATTCCATTCCTTTCCACTTCATTCCCCTACATTCCAATCCATTCTATTCCACCCACTGCATTCCACTACATTCCATTCAATTTCATTCCACTACATTCCAATCCATTCCATTCCATTCTGCTACGTTCCATTCCATTCCATTCCAGCCCATTCCGCTACATTACACTCCATTCCATTCCACTACATCAATTCCTTTCTAATCCATTCCGCTACTTTCCATTCCATTCCATTCAATTCCATTCCATTCCACTACATTCCCCTACATTCCAATCGATTCCATTCCACTCACTACATTCCGATACATTCCATTCCATTCATTCTCCTACATTCCTTTGCATTCCATTCTATTCCATTCCGCTACATTCCATTCCATTCCATTGCATTCTGCTCCTTTCCCTTCCATTCCATTCTATTCCAAACATTCCGCTACATTTCATTCGTTTCACTTCCATTCCATTCCGCTACATTTCATTCCATTCCATTCCTTTCCATTCCATTCCATTCCATACAATTCTTTTACTTTATTTTCCATTCAATTCCATTCCACTCCATTGTATTCCATTCCATGCAAATCCATTCCGCTACATTCCACTCCATTACCTTCCATTCCATTCCATTCCGATACATTCCACTCCATTCCTTTCCATTCCATTCCATTCCATTCCGCAACATTCGCTCCAGTCCATTCCAATCCTATCTATTTCGCTACATTCCATTCCATTCCATTCCATTCTCTTCCATTACTCTACATTCCATTCCATTCCATTCCTTTCTGTTCCGTTATATTCCTTTAAATTCCATTACATTCCATTCCATTGAGCTACATTCCGTTCCATTCCATTCCATTCCATTCTTCTACATTCCATTGCACTCCAGTACATTCCAGTACATTCCATTCCGTTCCCCTATATCCCATTCTATCCCATACTGCTACATTCCTTTCAATTCCATTCCATTCCTTTCCATTCCATTTCATTCCGCTACATTCCATTCCATTCCATTCCCTACCATTCCATTACATTTCACTACATTCCCCTACCTTCCAATCCATTCCATTCCACTCACTACATTCCGCTACATTCCATTCCATTCCATTCCACAACATTCCATTCCATTCCATTCCATTTTGCTACATTCCATTCCATTCCATTCCATCCCATTCTACTACATTCCACTCCATTCCATTCCGCTACATTCAATTCCTTTCTATTCCATTCCGCTACTTTCCATTCCATTCCATTCCATTCCATTCTATTCTGCTGCATTCCTTTCCAATCCATTCCCTTCCATTCCATTCAATTACACTACATTCCATTCCATTCCATTGCATTCCTTCGCATTCCACTACATTCCTTCCCATTCCACTACATTCCTTCCCATTCCACTACATTCCGTTCCATTCCGCTCCATTTCATTCCATTCCACTCCATTCCATTCCCTTCCATTCCATTCCATTAAATTCCAATCCAAACATTTCATTCCATTCCTTTCAGATACATTCCATTCCATTTTATTCCACTAGATTCCTTTCCGTTCCATTCCCTTCCATTCCATTCAGTTCCACTACATTCCATTCCATTCCATTCCTTCCCTTTCGTATACATTCCTTTCCATTCCATTCCATTGCTTTCCATTCATTCCAAAGTTTCTACCCATTGCTTTCCATTCCCTTCCATTACGCTCCATTCCGCTCCATTCCATTACAATCCATTCCACTACATTGTGCTCTATTCCATTAGATTCCATTCCATTCCATTATGTTACTTTCTGCTGCATTCCATTTCATTCCAATTCATTCCATTCCACTACATTCCACTCCATGCCATAGCATTCTATTTCATTCCACTACTTTCCATTCCAATCCATTCCTTTCCATTCTTCTGCTACATTCCATTCCTTTCTGATCCATTCTGCTACATTCCCTTCCAATCCGCTACATTCCATTTCATTCCATTCCATTCTATTCCGTTACATTTAATTCCATTGCATTCCATTCCATTCCACTACATTCCATTCCATTCCATTTCGGTCCAATCCATTCCATTCCGGTACACTCAATTCCATTCCATTCTGCGCCATTCCATTCCATATTAATGCATTCCTTTACATTTCATTTTGCTACATTCCATTCCATTCTGCTACATTTCATTGCATTCCATTAAGCTCCATTCCATTCCATTTCGCCCCATTTCTTTCTGCTAACTTCCGCCTCATTCCATTCCATTCCATTCCTCTACATTCCATTCCCTTCCGCTAAATTCCATTCCATTTCATTCCATTCCATTAGATTTCATTCTCCTGCATTCCATTCCATTCCCTTCCATTCCATTCCATTCCCTTCCATTCCATTCCATTCCTCTACATATCATTCCATTCCATTCCTCTACATGTCATTCCATTCCATTCCTCTACATATCATTCCTTTCCGTTCCATTCCACTACATTCCATTCCATTAATTTCCATTCCATTCCACTACATTCTATTCCATTCCATTCCTTTCCGCTACATTCCATTCCATTCCATTTCATTCCACTTCATTCCTCTGCATTCCAATTCATTCCTTTCCACTCAATACATTCCGCTACATACCATTCCTTTCCATTCCGCTACATTCCATTCGATTCCATTCCATTCCATTCCACTACCTTTCATTCCATTTCATTCCTTTTCGTTCCATTCCATTCCATACAATTTGTCTACATTCCATTCCATTCAATTCCATTCTATTCAATTCTATTCCATTCCGATACATTGCATTCCATTCCATTCCTTTACATTCCGCTCCATTCCCCTCCATTCCTTACTATCCTATTCCATTCCGCTACATTCCGCTCCATTCCATTTTTTCCCTTTTCTTCTGATACTTTCCGCTCCATTCCATTCCATTCCTTTCCCACAACATTCTCTCCATTCCATTCCATTCCATTCCACTACATTCTTTTCCATTCCATTCTTTTCCATTCCATTGAGCTACATTCCATTACATTCCATTACATTCCGCTACATGCCATTATATTCCAGTCCATTCCATTCCAGTCCATTCCATTCCATTCTATTCCATTTCATTGCATTACATTCCATTCTATTCTGCTACCTTCCTTTCCTTTCCCATTCCGTTCCATTCAAATCAACTCCACTACATTCCTTTTCATTCCATTCCATTCTGCTATATTCCATTCCATTCCATTCCATTCACTCATTTTCCGCTACATTCCTTTCCATTCCATTCCATTCCTTTCCACTCCATTCCTTTCCCGGTATATTCCATTCCATTAATTTCATTCTATTCTATTCCCCTATATCCCTTTCCATTCCATTCCCTTCTATTCAATTCAATTCCGCTACATTCCATTCCATTCCATTCCTTTCCCTTTCCCCATTCCACTACATTCCTTTCCATTCCATTCCTTTCCTCTCCATTCCATTCCATTCCGCTACATTCCATTCCATTCCATACCACTACACCCCATTCCGCTGCATTCCATTACATTCCATTCTGATCCATTCCATTCCATTTCGCTCCACTCCAATCCATTCCATTCCGCTCCATTCCATCCAATTTCTTTCCATTCTATTCCATTCCGTTACATGTCATTCCATTCGAATCCATTCCATTCCACTAGATTTATTTGCATCCTAATCCATTCTGCTACATTCTGCTCCATTCCATTCCATTCCATTACGATACATTCCACTCCTTTCCATTGCATTCCATTGCGATACATTCCGCTCCATTCCATTCCATTCCACATCATTCGCTCCATTCCATTCTAATCGATTACATTTCGCTATATTCCATTCCATTTCATTCCATTCCACTACACTCATTTCCATTCCATTCTATTCCATTCCTTTGAGCTACATTCCATTCCATTCCACTACATTCCATTCCATTCCACTCCATTCCAGTACATTCCATTCCTTTCCATTCCATTCGGCTACATTTCATTCCATTCCATTCCATTCCATTCTATTCCGCTGCATTCCTTTCTATTCCATTCCCTTCTATTCAAATCAATTCCACTAAAATCCATTCCATTCCATTGCATCCCGTTGTATTCCATTCCATTCCATTCCATCCCATACGGCCATATTCTTTTCATTTCATTCCATTCCATTCCTTTCCATTCCGTTCCATTCCACTACATTCTATTCCATTTCATATCATTCAATTCCATTCTGCTACAATACATTCCATTCCATTCTGCTACATTCCATTCCATTCCATTCCATTTCGCTATATTCCATTGCATTCCATTCCATTCAATTCCGTTACATTCCATTACGTTACATTCCTTTCCATTCCAATCCATTCCATTCCATTCCACCAATTTCCATTCCATTCTATTCCATTCCATTCAAATCCGCTACATTCATTCCCATTCCATTCTGTTCAGTTCCATTCAAATCTTCTCCATTCAAATACATTCCATTCTGCTCCATTCCATTCCATTCCGCTCCATTCCATTCCATTCCATTCTGTTCCAATCTGCTCCATTCTTCCATAGCACTACATTCCGCTACATTCTCTTCCATTCCATTTCTTTCTACTCTATTCTGTTACATTGCATTCCATACCATTCCACTCCATTCAATTCCATTCCTCTAGATTCCACTCCATTCCATTCCACTCCAATCCTCTCCATTCCATAACCATTCCACTCCATTCCATTCCATTTCATTCCATTCCACGACTTTCCTTTCCATTCAGTTCCATTCCATTCCATTCCACTACTTACCATTCCATTCCATTCTATTCCGCTACATTCCACTCTATTCCATTTCGCTGCATTCATCTCCATTCCATTCCATTTCTTTTCGCTACATTCCACTGCATTCCATTCCATTCCATTCCAGTACATTCCATTACGCTACATTCCATTCCATTCCGTTGCATTCTGTTAAGCTACATTCCTTAAATTCCATTACATTCCATTCCATTGAGCTGCATTCCGTTCCATTCCATTATTCTACATTCCATTGCATTCCAGTACATTCCAGTACATTCCATTTCGTTCCCCTATATTCCATTCCATCCCGTAGTGCTACATTCCTTTCAATTCCATTCCATTCCTTTCCATTCTATTCCATTCCGCTACATTCCATTCCATTCCATACCATTCCATTACATTCCACTACATTCCCCTACCTTCCAATCCATTCCATTCCACTCACTACATTCTGCTACATTCCATTCCATTCCATTCCACAACATTCCATTCCGTTCCATTCCATTCCATTCCATTCTGCTACATTCCATTCCATTCCTTTCCATTCCATCCCATTCTACTACATTCCACTCCATTCCATTCCGCTACATTCTTTTCCTTTCTATTCCATTCCACTATTTTCCATTCCATTCCATTCCATTCCATTCTGCTACATTCCATTGCATTCCTTCCCATTCCACTACATTCCTTTCCATTCCATTCCTTTCCTTTCTATTCCATTCCATTCCACTACATTCCATTCCATTCCATTCAATTCTATTCTGATCCATTCCATTCCATTCTGCTCCATTGCAATCCATTCCATTCCACTCCATTCCATTCAATTCAGCTACATACCATTCCATTCCATTCTGCTCCAATCCGCACCATTCCATTCCTTTCCGCTACATTCCGATCCATTCCATTCCATTCCATTCCACTACTTTCCATTTCATTACACTACATTCCATTACATTACATTCGCTCCTTTCCAGTACATTTCGCTGCATTCCAATCTATTCCATTCCGCTCCATTACATTCCATTCCACTACATTCCATCCCATTCCATTCCAATCCAATCCGCTCCATTCTATTCCATTTTGCTACTTTCTGCTCCATTCCATTCCCTTCCATTCCATTCCACTACTTCCATTTCATTCAATTCCATTCCATTCTATTCCACTACTTTCCATTCCTTTACATTCTATTTCATTCTGGTACATTCTGCTCTATACCATTCCATTCTATTCTATTCCATTCTGCTACATTCATCTTCATTCCATTCCATTGCATTCCGCTATATTCCGCCACATTCCATTCCATTCCGTTACAGTAAATTCCATTCCATTCCATTCCACTGCATGCCATACAATTCCATTCCATTCTCATCCACTACTTTCCTTTCCATTCCATTTTCTTCCATTCCATTCAATTCCAAAACATTCCATTCCATTCCATTCTGCGGCATTCCTTTCAATTCCATTCCCTTCCATTCAAATCAGTTCCGCTACATTCCTTTCCATTCCATTTTGATCCAATCCATTTTATTCCTGTACATTCCATTCCATTCCATTCTGCTCCATTCCATTCCATTACGCTACATTCCTTTTCATTCCACTCTGCTACATTCCATTCCATTCTGCTACATTCCTTTCCATTATGCTACATTCCTTTCCATTCCATTCTGCTACATTCCATTCCATTCTGCTATATTCCATTCCATTCCATTCAGCTCCATTCCATTCCTTTATGCCACATTTCATTTCACTACATTCTGAAACATTACATTCCATTCCACTACTTTCCTTTCCATTCCACTCCATTCCGCTACATTCCATTCCATTTCATTTCATTCCATTCCATTCCATTCTGCTTCGTTCCATTCCATTCCCTTCCATTTCATTCCATTCCACTGCATATCACTCCATTCCATTCCTTTCCATTCCATTCCGCTACATTCCATTCCATTCCATATCATTCCATTACATTGCACTACATTCCCCTACCTTCCAATCCGATTCCATTACACTCACTACATTCCGCTACATTCCATACCATTATATTCCACTACATTCCATTCTGTTCCATTCCAATCTGCTCCATTCTGCTCCATTCCTTTCCATGTATTCGATTCCATTCCGATACATTCTGCTCCATTCCATTCCATTCCGCAACATTCGCTCCATTACATTCCAATCCATTCCATTCCGCTACATTCCTTTCCATTCCATTCCATTCCATTCCATTGAGTTGCATTCCATTCCATTCCGAAACATTCCACTCCAGTACATTCCATTCCATTTCATTCTATTAGGCCACTTTCCATTTCATTCCATTCCATTCAACTCTTCCACTGCATTCCCTTAAATTCCATTCCCTTCCATTCAAATCAATTTCACTACATTCCAATCCATTCCCTTCTGCTATATTCCAATCCATTACTTTGCATTCCATCCCATTCTGCCACATTACTTTCCATTCCATTCCATTCTTTTCCATTCCCTTACATTCCACTACATTGCATTGCATTTCATTCCATTCCATTCCATTCCATTCCATTCCATTCCGCATCATTCAATTCCATTCCATTCCAATTCATTCTGCTACATTCCACTAATTCCATTCCATTCCATTCCACTACATTCCATTTCATTCCATTCCAATCCATTCCGTTACATTCCATTCCGTTACATTCCACTGCATTCCAGTCCATTCTGCTACATTCCGCTCCATTACAATCCATTCCATTCCATTCCACTACTTTCCTTTCCATTCTATTCCATTCCATTCCATTCCATTCCACTACATTCCTCTCCATTCCATTCTACTCCATTCCATTCCATTCCACTCCATTCAAATCCATTACATTCCGCTCCTTTCCCTTCCATTCTGTTCCAATCTGCTCCATTCCATTCAACTACATTCTGCTCCATTCCTTCCATTCCATTCCTTTCTGCTCCATTCCATTACATTTCATTCCATTCCATTCCGTTCCGTTCCATTCCATTCCGCGACATTCCATTCCATTCCATTCCGTTACTTTCCATTTCCATTCCATTCCACTACCTTCCATTCCATTCCATTCCGCTCCATTTCATTCCATTCCACTCCATTCCATTCCCTTCCATTCCGTTCCATTAAATTCCATTCCAATACATTCCATTCCATTCCTTTCCGATACATTCCATTCCATTGTATTCCACTAGATTCCTTTCCATTCCATTCCCTTCCATTCCATTCAGTTCCACTACATTCCATTCCATTCCATTCCTTCCCATTCCTATACATTCCTTTCCATTCCATTCCTTTCCTTTCCATTCCATTCCATTCCTCCATATCCCATTCCATTCCATTCCACTACATTCCATTCCATTCCATTCTATTACATTCCATTCCATTTCGCTCCATTCCAATCCACTCCATTCTGCTCCAATCCATTCTATTCCATTGCAATCCAGTCTTCCGATACACTCCGCTACATTCCATTCCAATCCATTCCGCTACATTCCATTCCAATCCAATCCATTCCCTTCCATTACATATCATTCCATTCCTCTCCATCCATTGCATTTCGGTACAATCCATTCCATTCCATTCCGCTCCATTCCATTTCATTACACTACATTCCTTTCCATTCCATTTCATTCCACTGCATTCCATTCCATCCAAATTCCACTCCATTCCATTCCATTTCGATACATTCATTCTGCTACATTCCGTTCATTCCATTCCAGCCATTCTGCTACATTCAGCTCCATTCCATTCCATTTCCATTCCACAACATTGCATTCCATTCCATTCCCTTCCATTCCTTTTCCATTTTCCATTCCATTCCATT
>JAPVLO010005312.1:0-10508 GCA_027257055.1 Cephalopachus bancanus | reverse complement strand
CACCTCAGCCTCCCAAAGGCACGGATTACAGGCTGAGCCACCGAGCCCTGTTAAATTTTTTTTTTTAAGAGATGAGGTCTTGAGGTCTCATTATGTTGCCTAGGCTGATCTCAAATTCCAGTGCTCAAGCAATCCTTTTGCCTGGGTTTCTCATTCTATGGTCATTTGGCATTTGAAGCAAATTGGAAAGGTGAAAAAGCTCGATGAGTGGGTGCCTCGTGAGCTGACCAAAAATCAAAAAAAACTGTTGTTTTGAGAGTCATCTCTTATGCTTTGCAATAAGGCACCATTTCTCAATCAGATCATGACATGTGACAAAAAGTGGATTTTATACAACAACTGGTGACGACCAGCTCATTGGTTGGACTGAAAAGCTCCAAAGTACTTCCCAAAGCCAAACTAGCATCCCTCAAAAAAGGTGATGGTCACTATTTGGTGGTCTGCTGCTGGTCTGATCGATGAAACCATTAAATCTGAGAAGTATGCTCAGTAAGTTTATGAGATACACTGAAAACTGCAACACCTGCAGCTGGCATTGGTCAACAGAAAGGGCCCAATTCTTCTCCACAACAACTCCTAACCACACATCACATAGCCAACACTTCAAAAGTTGAACAATTGGGCTACAAAGTTTTGCATCATCTGCCTTATTCACTTGACCTCTTGTCAACTAACTATAACTTCTTCAAGCATCTTGACAGCTTTTTCTTTTTTGCAGGGAAAATGCTTCTATGTCTAGCATGATGCAGAAAATGCTTTCCAAAAGTTTGTTGAATCCTGAAGCCTGGATTTTTATGCTACAGGAATAAGCAAACTTATTTCTCATTGGCAAAAATGTGTTGATTGTAATAATCCCTATTCTGATTAATAAAGATGTGTTTCAGCCTACTTATAATGATTTAAAATTCATGGTCTGAAACTGCAATTACTTTTGCACCAGCCTAATGCATTGACCAGGAGTTGAAATTGTGTGTGTATGTGTATGTGTGCATGTTTAAATAATGATTTTAACAAAAAATTCAATTTCTGTAATATATAAAAGGATGTTTATTCATTTTTTCTCCTGTTTCTATGGACTATATTTTATTAAAATTTACCAGTGTTAAATTTAGCCAATGTAACTGTGGAGTTTGATGTTTTAATTTCTGTAAACGTATACTGTTGTGCAGTCATAACCTTAATCTAATTTGACCACCCCCAAAATGTACCCTTTGAAGTCTAATCTAGCTCCCACTTTCAGGACATAGAATCACACAGTGTGTAGTACTTTATGTTTTGTTTCTTTCATTTAGCATAAATTATTTTACATTTATCCATTTTGCTGCATTTATCAGTTGCCTGTCTCTTTTTATTTCTAAGTAGTATCCCACTTTAAGGATATACAACGTTTTGTTTATCCATTCACCAGTTGAAGGACATTTAGAATGTTTCTAATTTTAGGTAATTATATGTAATACTGCTATGACCTTTTGTGTACAAGTTTTTGTGTGGCCATATATTTTCATTTTTCTTGTTAAATACATGCAAGTGGAATTACTGTGTCTTATGGTAAGCATATGTTTAAAATCAAATTGATCCATCTTACTTTTAGTATATTTTCCAAAACGGCACCATATTTTTGGTGAGATATGCTTTCAAATCTTTTACCCATTTTAAAATTATTTCTTTCATCTACTTATTTTCAAAAATTTTTCATTTATTATGCACACTACCCTTTTTTCCTCCCAGTATATAACTTGTATTTTAATTTTCTTAATGGTGTCTTCTGATGAACAAAATATTTCAATTTTGATGAAACTGTTTATAAATTTTTTTTGTGTGTGGAGTATGCTTATATTTCATATTTAATAAATCTTTGCCTAACCTAAGGTCACATATTTCTATTATGTTCTTCTTCTAGAGGTTTCTGATTTCAATTTTTAAACTGATGTGTGTGACTAATTTGGGGTTATGGTGTGTATTTTGTGTAAAGTATGAAGTAAAGTATGAAGATATTAGTTTGTTTTTGACAGTAAGTATCCTTGTTCCATAATAATTTGTTGAAAAGAAAATCCTTTCCTTCATTGATGTGTCTTACCACATTTGTCAAAAAATTGGTCAACCCAACCATGACTATATAGGTGTTTTTCTGTGCTGTTTATTATGTTATATTGATATACATGGCAGTCTTTATGTCAGTATAATGCTGTTTCAATTACTGCAGTGTTATAAATGTTGAAATAAGTAGTATAAGATCTCCAGTTTTGACACTCCATTTGAAATTTTTTCAGCTATTCAAGTTTCATTGAATTTTTACATAAATGTCAGAATCAGCTTGTCAATTTTTGCCCAAAAAGAGGGAGAGTGAAGCTGCCGGTTTATAATCTCTATCAAATCCCTCCACTGTCATCTCACTTGCATTATTTATTAATGAGAAATCTGCAGTAATCCTTATCTTTGTTTTTCTGTTCATAATGAATTTCCCCTCCCCCCAGCTCCTTTTAAGATTTTTGTATTTATTAGTGGTTTTGAACAATTTTATTATTTTAATTTTTTTTTTTTTTTTTTGCTGCCATTTACTTCATGTTTCTTGTGCTTGGGGTTCATTGAGCTTCGTGGATTTGTGAATTTATAGTTTTCACCAAATTTGGAAATGTTTTAGCCATTTTTAAAAATGTTTTTTAATGTTTGGTATTTAACTCTTACCATCCCTAGTAAATGAATACTTTTTAAGGAAAAGAATGATGTCCTTATTTTTCAGCATTGTAGCATCATGATTAGCCCAGGGCCTAGTAAGTATTATTTGTCAATCAATATCTGAATAAAATTATGAATTTCTCAGTGATAAAAATAACATTTGTTCTACTCACTTATTTTGCTTAAGCAGCAAGTATCTGAATATCATTACAATTGGTTAGGAATGATTAAGTGATTATATACCACCAGTTTGGATAAAAATAATTCTCAGTCTTGTTCAATTAACTTCAACCATCTCAGGCCAGGACATTCCTGTATGACTGTTCCATTTATCCTTTTATTTCTTTGTAATCACTGTCAGCCCCACATTTGAAAGTATCAGGGGTATAAAATGAAAAAGTAGGAAGGAAAAAAGTGAAGGAAGAAGATATATACTTGGGCTTTTTTTTTCAATGCCTTTATATTCAACATGCAATTTTATGACTTTCACATTTACAAGGCTCCACTTAGAAAAATTTTATTGACTTCCTTTTATTTATCAAAATAGCCAAATATTTATTTATGTTAATGACAATACACATGTAGGAATGGATGATTCCCGAGATTATGCCTGTTATAACAATCACTAACATTTATTGATCCCTTGTGCCATTGGTAAGGCTACAGACACTTGATTTACTTGTTACTTGCAAGTATATTATCTATTATGCACTATTATTATTCTTGTTTTACAGAGGAGGAAGCTGGTTTGCAGAGGGATTAAGTGAATTGTGGAAGGTCATATAACTTGCAAATGATAGTTGAAATGAAACTTCAGGCAATGTGAATCAGCTTCTTACGTTCACCTACTCTAAGAAATTGTACCTTGGCACAACAGTATACATTTTTTTCTATTATATTTTCACTTTTTCTTTAAAAATGAAAATAAGTATATTTTTATAATGTGTAGGATTCTGTTGAAATATATATGCCACAAAGATAGATGCTAGGTCAATTAAATTATTGACTTATTTTATTCTCATATAGGTATCTGTAGAGGAATGTTTCTTGTTTTCTTTTTGTTTTGTGTATGTATGCTTGTTTAGTGAAACATATTCAATGTGTGCTTAACTTTGTTAGAAAATTTGATATAATTACTTTTTAAAATAAACTTTGTATTCTAGAAGTTTTAGATTTATAGAGAAATTATAAAGGTATACAGAGTATTCCCTATATCTCAATCCACTTTCTTATATCATTTTACAATATTATAGCTATATTTGTCACAATTACTATTATCAATATTAATTTGATATTGTTGTATACTAAATTCCATACTTTATTCATGCTCCCATAGCTTTTTACATAATGTCCTTTTTATTCTCCAAGAGCCCATCAAGGATATCATATTAAGGTAGTTATCATTCCTCCTTCAACTCACTTTGACTGTGACAGTTTCTCAGACTTTTCTTGTTTTTGATGACCTTAAGTTTATTTTCAGGCATTTTGTAGAATGCCCCTCTGTTGGAATTGATCTGATGTTTCTCTCATAAGTAGAATGCGCTTATAATTTTTTGGGAGGAAGACCATAGAATTTAAGTGCAATTTTTGTCACATCATATTAAGAGTACATACTATCAACATGATTTATTACCATTGATGTTGACCTCGACAGTATGACTGAGGTAGGTTTGTCTACTGCCTGAGGCTTCTCCACTGCAAAGTTATTTCTCCCTTCCTTTTCATTCTGTAATTTTTGGTAGAAAGTCATTATGTGCAGTCACACTTAAGAAGGGACAAAATATCTATATAAATTATTTGGGGTTTTCAGCATAAGACATTTGTTTATTCTCCTTATTTACTTTTTCAATATTAATATCATTTATTTGTTGTTCATATTACTATAAAGTCATTGATGTTATTTTATATGTTGAGTTATTATCCAGTACACCTTTATCAAATTATTCCAGTTTTGGTGATTAAGAATTCCCTGAGATGGTCCTTTTGACATACACCCACCATCGTTTTGTTTTATTTTGTTTTTGAGTACTTTCTTACTTGCAGGTACTACAAGATGCTCCAGGAACATCTTGTATATTTCATTCTCCAGTCCTACAATCGGCATTTCCCAAAAAGTCCTGGTTCTTTTACTAGAGAAAGATATTAGAAACCAATAATCGAGTGCTATGTGCGCTGGTTGCTACTGAGGTGTTACTTTTAGTTCCTGTCAGCTGACAGAGCAAGTAAATACATGTGTGAATACTTACTGATATATAATCATGAGTTGCTTAATGATGGGGATACACTCTGAGAAATGTGTCATTAGGTGATTTCATCATTGTGCGAGCATCATAGCTTGTACTTATACAAACCTAGATGATATAACCTGCTATACACCTAAGCACCATACTGTGCTGAATGTTGCAGACAATTGTAACAGAGTGTTAAGTGTAAGCATGTATCTTAACATATCTAAACATAGAAAAGATACTATAAAATTATAGTATAAAAGATTCAAAATGGTATACCAATTTAAGGCACTTGGCCACAAATGGAGCACTGAAAATTGTTTGGAGTGAGTCAGTGAGTGAGCGGTAAGTGACTGTGAAAGTCAAGGGCACTAGTTCAAACTCTATAAACACTGTACATTTAGGCTACACTAAATTTATTTAAAAATTTATTTAAAATATTTTTTCTTCAATGCCCAATTTAGATTACTGTAACATTTTTACTTTATAATCTTTTTAATTTTTAAAAACTTTTTGACTCTTTTGTAATAACAGTTAACTTAAAACACAAGCATATGGTACAGCTGCACAATAATATTTCTTTGTATTCTTATTCTGTAAGCTTTTTCTGTTTAATTGTCACTTTATTTTTTTTTACTTTTTAAGATTTTTTTAGCAACTAAAATACAAACATGCACATCAGCCTAGGTGCACACAGGGTCAGGATCATCAGTATCACTGTCTTCCACCTCCATATCTTGTCCCACTGGAAGGACTCAGGAACAATAACATGCATGGAGCTGTCATCTCCTATGGCGATAATGCCTTCTTTTGGAATATCTCCTGAAGAACTGTCTGAGGCTGTTTATAGTTAATTTAATTTTTATAAGTAGAAGTACACTCTAAAATAATTTTAAAAAGAGTAACATAGTCATTGGTTATTATTAAGTATTATGTACTGTACATAATTGCACATGCTAGACTTTCATATAACTGACAGTGCAATCAATTTGTTGTTTACACCAGCATCACCATGAACATGAGAATAATGCATTGCCCTACAATGTTATGACAGCTACAATGTCACTAGACAATAGAAATTTTTCTTATGAGACCACCCATAAGAGTATGTATCATATATGCAGTCTATCATTGACCAAAATACCATTATGCGGTACATAACTGTATATACAGATATATATAAACATTTCTGAGTGTAATAATCTGCATTATTAAGCTAAAGATCAGCTCATAGCCGGGCTCAGTGGCTCAGCCTGTAATCCCGCGCCTTTGGGAGGCTGTGGTGAGTGGATTGCCTGAGCCCGTGGGTTCGAGACCCGCCTGGGCAGGCGAGACCTCATCTCTACAATAAATCAAAAAATTAACTGGGCGTGGTAGCGGGCGCCTGTAATTCCGGCTACTCGGAAGGCTGAGGCGGAAGGATCTCCAGAGCCCAGCAGGTTGAGGCTGCAGTGACCGGGAGCGGCCACTGCACTCCAGTCTGGGCGACAGAGTGAGACTCCA
Organism: Cephalopachus bancanus; assembly: GCA_027257055.1. Taxonomy (NCBI): domain Eukaryota; kingdom Metazoa; phylum Chordata; class Mammalia; order Primates; family Tarsiidae; genus Cephalopachus; species Cephalopachus bancanus. Next base: position 4,101 of record JAPVLO010005312.1, on the reverse strand, counting down.
ACTCAAAAAAAAAAAAAAAGAAAAGATCAGCTCATACTGATGTCTCCACACGGATCATCCTAGCCTCCTCTCCTTGCTTATTTATAACTTCCAATGACACCAATGAGAAATGTGACTCCTACTATCTGCCATCTATTTGCTTAATTGTTCAATTCCAGTATATAGATATGGTGATATTAGGATTGTTCACCAATACCACCTTGGGAAAAAAATAGACTACAGTCCATCGGTGTAAATCTTTTTGTTTTGAGTCTTATGAACTTCACCCATCTCCAAATTTAATTAGGTCAGTAATGTCTCCCTCTCTCCCTTTAATGTTGTTGTTTCATACTTTTGTAATAAAGTTAGATTCCCTTGCCATTGTCTGCATTCCACTTTTGCCATTTTATAATATTATATAGCTACCAATATAATATTATACAGGATAGTTTTTATTGCCCCAAAAATGTACTGTGCCTTATATTCAACCCTCCTCCCAACTCTTGCAACTACTTATCTGTTTACTGTCTTATAGTTTTCCCTTTTCCAAAATGTTTTATAATTGGAACCATATGTATGTAACCTATTCAGACTGTCTCCTTTCACTTAGTATTAATAATATGCATTTAAGTTCTACTCATATATTCATGGCTTGATAACTCATTTTTTATTACGAAATAATAATCCATAGTATGATTATATTACACTGCGTTTATCCATTCATCTGTTGAAAGGCATATTAGTTGTTTAATTTTTGGCAATTCGGTATAACTACGATTTCTCTTTGTAAGAAACTCAAACTGTCTTCCAAAGTGACTGTACAATTTTGTATTCCCTCCAGCAATGAATGAGAATGCATATTTGCTCTGCATCCTACTGGCAGTTGCTATTGTAAGTTTTTCTGGGTTTTAGGCATTCTAATAGATCTATAATGGTTGCTCATGCCTGTTTAAATTTGCATTTAGTTAATAACAAATGACATTAAGCATCTTTTTATATGCTTATTTGCCATCTGTGTATCTTCTTTGGTGAATTGGTGAGTTGGTCTTTGTAAAGCTTTTGCCCAGTTTTTTTTGTAGAGTTTTAAGACTATTTGTATATTTTGGGGTACAAGATCTTTAACAGGTAACATGTTTTGCAAGTATTGTTTCCCAGTCTGTCTTTTCTTTCTCTTTTCAGAGGAAAAGTTTTATTAAATCCAACTTACCATTTATTTTTGTTTCATGAATTGTGTGTTTGGTTTGTGTTTTTGTTTTTGTTTGTGCTAACATCTCATTGTCAAACTCAAGGTCACACAGATTTTCTCCCTGGCATTTTATAGTTTTGAATTTTACATTTTGATCCACATTCTAGTTTGAGTTAATTTTTGTGAAAGGTGTAAATTTATGTTTTCTTTTTTTTACATATGGGTATCCAGTTGTTCTATCTCCCATTTTGAAAAGGCTCTCCCTTCTCCCATTGCAATGCCTTTGAAACTTTGTCAAAGATCACGTGAGACACAATTATTTAATATGTGTAGGCAGTTAATTCAATTGTTTAAGAGATAATGCTGATGAGGTCAAATTGAAGTTACATTTTAGAAAAGCAATTTGGATTCATATAAACATAATATTTTGGACACAAGTGATTGTGTGCTAGGAGTTCTCCAAACTTCTTTCTCTGTTGATTTGCAGATGTACTTCATTGCTTGCTTATAAAGATAAATTATTCCAAATAGCTTACTCAGGTAAAGACTGGCACCAAAGGAGATATTGTAAAAATTGTTGGTCTTTATTGCTTTGTTGAAAATAAACAAACAAATAACCAAGAGATAGATAAACATATGCTGAATTAGCAGCCCAATTAATATTAAATACACAGAAAATAAATTATTATTTCCTAGTACACAGTGAATTAAGTCTACCTTTGATACTGCAGCTTAACACAGAGTAAAGGGGAGGGTGCCATAAAGAAATACATATATACATACATACACACATATGAATATTTTATATAGCTATATAATTATTTACTGAAATACGGCTTCTGAGATATATTATTATTCCTACTCTCTTTTAGCTCCCAACAGGAGTCAGTCTCTTGTCCTAAATTTTGTACCTATAGCAACTTATGCTACTGCACCCTGGTGGATGAAAGTATTTCTGGTCATCATCAGGTATTCACCTTTTTTTTTTCCTTCTTAATAAAAAAGCCATGGCCTAAAATTCCTGCAGCGATAAAGAATGTTAAACCACAAACGTCAAATAGAAAAACAATACCTATCTACATTCATTTTTCAAAATAAGGCACTTCTATTTATCAGCAAGTAAAGACTACACCACCCCATGCTCTGTCCTGCCCCATAGTTTTTAAATGCATCAAATAGTGAAAGAGGTTGTGTCGTGTCTGTCTCTGAAAGTGTGCATCTCTTTATTAAAAACACAATGAATACAAAGGTAATAGTAGATACATCCATAACTGTAAATTCATAGAACTCACTTCACAATCTAAATCAATGCCACCAAATTTCACTCCTGTGAGGTATGCTCCTTGATAATTTTGTTAGCTTGTCAGATGTTTTATTAAAATTCTATAATGAAGAGTAAATGTCTTGAGATTTCAAAATCATCACAAACTGCCCCAGCTCCACTCTATTGGTTATTATAATGTCATCAAAGTCCCGTGATATATGTATAGCAGCCTCCTTACTGGGAATAGCTTCAATTCTCAGCTTGTACATAGGTAGAAGGGGGAAAAAACTATAAGATTCACCATTAATACCACTGAAGATTTGGAAAGGTGTTTTGGTAATCTGTGTAAAATATTTATCTTCTGGGTGGTTCTCATGGTCAAATGTACTCAGCACCTTCTTGTTTTTCTAGTAATATCAACCCTCTCGAGGTTTTTCGTTTTTAAAAATCTAACCTCCTCTTTATAAATTGATAAAGAAAATATTAAAATAGACTGAATATGAATCGCAGCTGTAGAATGCATTCTGCCAAGAATACTTCTTGTTATAATAGTTGATGTCTTAAAACTGTTTTATAGGAAAAAAATATGTTTTTGGACATTTTTTACTCAGTGAAGATTCCACATTACTACTCACTGAAACCAGGGATTATATATTTATGAGCAGACAGAAGTGGGAAATTAAGGCAGACGTCAAAATTTGCTTTCAAATAAATGTCTTCATACAACAGGAACACATTAGTTACTGTTAAATATGAGTAATATTTAGGAAATATATTAATATTGTAAAATTATTTTTTCATACTAGGTGTATGGATCAAATGTTTTATTCTTTAAATTTTTTACCTTAAAATATTTAAACAAAGCTAAAACCTGAAAGAACAAACATATATTTGCCACTTAGATTCAATAAGTAATATATCATCACTTTTGCATTTATTCCATATGTATATATTTACGTGTAAATAGCTTTAGCTCTAATTTTGCAAATTCATGGTGAGAAGTGCCTTTGTCCCCAATTCACCGTGGTGTGGAGTTCTAGGGAATAGGTAGCCTCAGAGAGGACCCAGAAGGCAGTGGTAGGGTTAGATGCAATGGTCTTGCAACATATTTTTCTAAGCACACATCCCAAAAAGTTAAAATGATATATCAAAACCTACTACATGTGCTACTGTACTACTATGTAATACACTTGTACAGTTGCAAATTTATAAATAAAATACAAGTTATAAAGTTCTAAAGGATAAATATGACATTTATTTTGTATTCTACCTAGTTTCTTAACAACACTAATTTTTGTTCTTATTAAAATATCAAATAATCTATATTAGTTTTTAGTGAGAGCACAAAAATTAAAAATATCTTATTTTTTTAAAGCTAGTTTATCCTAAATTAACTAACTAGCTAATAACTTACCAAACTAATTAAATTAGGACTAAAGCTACTTTTGCTTTAAATTAGTCTAACTTCAAATCCTGTTTCTAACAGCTGTAGAGTTGAAAAGGTACTTTACAAAGATACATACAAGTAATAGAAGAAAGGTTTCTTTGGATAGACTTACTAAATCATGATACACAGTTTTCAACCACATTCACCATTGATGCAAAGAATTTTGTTGAAGTTTAGATGATATATTTCCATCTTCTCCAATACCAATCAGTTGCTTTAGCAAAT
>JAPVLO010005311.1:0-10369 GCA_027257055.1 Cephalopachus bancanus | reverse complement strand
TTTCCCCTCAGGGCACTGTGAAGCTGGATCCCCCCGCATCCACGTGGATTTTCCTGTGATCCTCTATGAGGTGTGAGACTGGGAAGTGGCAGGCACAAGCATCCCCTGCCCCAGCAAGAAACCCCCAGGCTCAAGGTGTGGTTTCCATTGAGGAGCCCAAGCTGGGGCCACAACCCTGCATAAACTCCATTGGCCCAGAACCTTCAGCTTTGAGCAAGTCAGTCCCGCAGTGTTGGTTGGGTATTGGTTCGTGTGTGGACAAGAGGTGGCTGGAGGCTGGCGAAGGCTAATGGCAGACTTAGCAACCCACTCTCCCCAGCCACTCCTGCAAGGGGCATGGAAGGGCATATACCAGTCAGGAATACCTGGTTCCTGGTTCTTTGCGTGGCCTGCCTTCTTCCAAGCTTGCCTGGGGCCTAGCCCTGCTAGAGGCTACAGCCCTTTATTTATTTATTTATTTATTTATTTATTTTGAGTTGGAGTCTCACTCTGTGGCCCAGACTGGAGTGCAGTGGCCGCTCCCAGCCACCGCAGCCTCGACCTGCTGGGCTCCGGCAATCCTTCCGCCTCAGTCTTCCCAGTAGCCAGAATTACAGGCATGCGCTACCACGCCCGGCTGATTTTTTGATTTATTGTAGAGATGCCCAGGCGGGTCTCGAACCCGCGGGCTCAGGCAATCCACTCACCTCAGCCTCCCAAAGGTGCGGGATTACAGGCCACCGAGCCCGCCCGCTACAGCACTTTATAAGCAAGGCCTGCCTTCTTCCAGCCCCTGGGTCGCGGGGGGCTACACACAAGTGGGAACTTCCTCTTCTTCACTTCCCTTTTACCCCCTAGTCAGAGCATTTCAGCCATTTGCTACCTCGATTCCTCCTGTGTTGGACAGAGGCTATGGGCAGTACAAGCCTAATTCTTCCCACCTCCCTGCCATTTGTCCCCACCTTCAGATGGATGGACAGTTTGCTACCTGTCAATAGGAGCAGGGACTGGTGTGGGAGGCTTCTCTCTCCACCCAGGACTGGGCTGATCCCCCTACTGCAACTAGTGGTTGCCCCCCACACTCCCCCAGTTGAGAAGCTGAGAGGGTACAGGCCAGGGTCAGGACGGGCTATGGCTGCTTGTATCCATGAGGAGTTACTCCATCCCACCTATTCTGTCTAATCCCCCATGCCTTTGCACCAGCCTGTCCTGCCGTGCCCCCCAACACACACACAATTGGGAAGGGACAACACCCTAAGACTAGTGCCAGTAGCTATGAGTGGCCCCACCACCCACTCCCCTACAGCAATCCCCATGCCCTCAGGATCAGTCAAGGGAAAGTACTGGAGCCCCTGGGTAGGGGTCAAAAAAGAGGAAAACCATAAAAGGAATACTTATAATGTGAAGGTTTGTAAATAGTCCATGATGGTGTTGGGGCAATGTCTGATTTCTACACAGAGATGATTTTTTTTTTAATACTGTGCAAGCCCTGTGCTTCTAGAGTGTGGAAAATGGCTTGGAGAGGGTGGCCCTCGGCCTAGGAAGACTGTTGTGTTATTTGTTCAATTTCAATAAAATTATTTGTAGATCCTGCCAAAAAAATAAAAATAAAAGAAGAAGCAGTCATGTTATATGTGTCTCACCAAAAATGGCAAATAGGCTGGGCACAGTGGCTCACACCTGCAGCCTCAGCACTTTGGGAGGCAGAGGCAAGAGGAATGCCTAAGCCCAGGGGTTGGACACACCCCTGGGAAACACAGCAAGACACTGTCTCTACAAAAAAAAATCAAAAAAATTAGCTAGGCATGGTGGTGCACACCTGGAATCCCAGTACTTTGGGAGGCAGAGATAAGAAGAACGCTTGAGCCCAGGAGTTCAAGACCAAGTTAGGCAATAGAGTGATACCTCGCCTCTATAAAAAATATTAAAAAATTAAAATTGGCTGGGCTCGGTGGCTCAACCTGTAATCCCAGCACTTTGGGAGGCCAAGGCAAGTGGATTGCCTCAGCCTGCAGGTTTGAGACCAGCCCGGGCAACTTGGCAGACCTCGTTTCTACAATTAAAAAAAAAAATTAGCCAGGCATTGTAGCGCGCACCTGTAGTTCCTGCTACTTGGAAGGCTGAGGCAGAAGGATCACTGGAGCCCAGCAAGTTGACACTGGGGTGGCCGTGAGTGTGTCACTGCACTCCTGGGTGACCGAGTGAGACTCCAACTCAAAAAAAAAAAAAAATTAAAAAATTTTTAAATGGCAAATGGCACTTTCAGACAGTACCGAAAAGAAATAAGATGATCAGCCTCATGTCTCATGTGACTTTATATGGCAGCAAAGTAGTTTCCAGCAATCAAAGCTGTATAAGCATTTTATAATCAATAAACCTGGACGGAGCACAAAGGCCTCTTTCTCCTTCTCCCTGATGTTCCTCCTCATCCAGAGTAAAATGTTATCTGGTACTGCATGAAGTCACAAGTTTTGAGATGTTGAGACAAGGAATGGGTAGAAGCCAGAAGCTGCGGGCCCTTCCTTTCATATCCAGAGCACAGGCTCTGGGAACACAGAACCTTTTAAAGGAAGGCGGAGCAGAACCGGGTAACAGAAGGAGCTCCACAGCACAATCGCTCTCAGCTGGGTTCCATTTTGAGACTCCCAGGAGACAATAAGCTCCCTAGGTAATAATATCCATCGAAAGAAGAGAAAAAGACAGACACATTTGCTTGCAGGTCAAATCTGGGGCTTACCAGTCTGGCCTGAAAATTCTTTGTCTCCGACCTGGGGCCTTCCCTGAGGTATCTACACCCACCTCGAACTAGTCCACCCTGACTTCAGAACTCCTTGATCTTAATAGAGGAGAATGTGTTCAGATCTGAATTTCCCCGAGGGTTTATGTCCCCAGTTCAAAGGCCTGAGATCAGGGTCAGGACCCACAGATAATCCACAAGCTTCCAGCAATGGATCCTGATACCCCACAGACAAAAAGCCTTACAAGCCCAGTCACACTCTAGTTCTCAGCCCCTCCACAAGGTGAGTTTCCCATCCCAGCTTCAGAGGCACCTCTGATCACCCAGGACCACCAAGTCACCCCAGGCCACCACATCTGTTTTGCCACCAAAACAGAGGGGCTTTAATGGTGTTCCCTGAGAAAAAGATGCTGCCACTGTCTCCAGGAATACAGTAAGGATACAGGAGATAAAGGCTAGGTGGAATTTTAAAAAAACAAAGATTAATCACTGTTGTTTGGTGTCTTATTAAAATATGGCTCACAGAACGTTGGGAATCACACCAGCTAAAACTCGTGGCCATTTTCAACATCGGTTAGAGTGACCATAGACAAAGCTTTGCATTTTGTTAAGATATTTGATTAAATTATTTGAGATCTCAGTGCATGAAGTCAGACAGGCCTGGAGTCAAATCTCAACTCAGCCACCTGTCAACCTCAGATAGATGCGTCTCTCTCTCTCTAAGCCTCAGCTTTCTCATCTAAAAAAATGAGAGTAGACCAGGTATGGTGGCTCAAGCCTATAATCCTAATGCTTTGGGAGGCCAAGGCGGGAGGATCACTTGAGGCCGGGAGTTCAAGACCAGCCTGGGCAACATAGCGAGACCTAGTCTCTACAAAAAAAATTTTTTTTTAATTTAGCCGAGTGTGGTGGTGTGCTCCTGTAGTCCTAGTTACTCAGGAGGCTGAGGAAGAAGGACCCCTTGAGCCCAGGAGTTCAAAGTTACAGTGAGCTATGATTGGCCACTGCCCTCCAGCCTGGGTAAAAAAAGAGCAAGACCCTGTTTTTAAACACTAAAAATTTAGGCTTAGTGTGGTGGCTCAAGCTTGTAATCCCAGCACTTTGGGAGGGCAAGGCAGAAAGACTGCTTGAGCCCAGGAGTTTGAGATCAGCCTGGGCAACTTAGTGAGATATCATCTCTACAAAAAAAAAAAAATTTTTTTTTAATTTAGCCAGGTGTGGTGGTACATGCCTGTAGGCCTAGCTACTCAGGAAGCTAAAGTGGGAGGATCACTTGTGCCCAGGAGGTCGAGGCTGCAGTAAGCCTGGGTGACAGAGTGAGACTCCCAACTCAAAAAAAAATGTTAAGTTAAAAAAAATAAAATGAAAGCAACAGTTCATTCATGGATGTGTCACAACAAGACAGCTTCAAAAGGGAGGAAGGGAAGATCACAGAAGTGACTGATGACATTTGGGCCCACAGAAAGAAAGTTTCACCAAGCAGATTTCTGATGTCCATCACAACAGATTAGTTGCATATTTTTGAGCCATACCTAAGGCACTTACTGATTTACTCAACAATGTATTTATGCAATTATCCAATTAATGTCATTGTAATACATTAATTCTCATTGTTGTATAGTCTTCCTCTGTACAAATAAATCATTATTTATCCAAAAACAAATAAATGAGAGTAACAGTTGCACGTATCTCGTAGGATGATAGTCCCAGGTACTCGAGAGACTGAGGCAGAAGGATTGCCTGAGCCCAGGAGTTGAAGGCTGCAATGAACAGTCATCATGTCACTGCATTTCAGCCTGGGAGACAGCGTGAGACCCCAACTCAAAAAAAGAAACAATCTTGGGGCTAATAACCTCAAAAAGTAAGGGTTAATAAAAGGAGCTTGGGTCTAGTAATAAGGAAACTTGATCAGAGCCTCTGACTATGCTACTAACTAGCTAAGAATATCTCAGCTCCTCCTCGATATAATTGGGATGGCCTGGATAAAGTGCTATTTTATAGCTCTAAGATCTTTTTTTTTTTTGAGTTGGAGTCTCACTCTGTCACCCAGACTGGAGTGTACTGGCCGCTTTGAGAGGCTGAGGTGAGTGGATTACCTGAGCCCAAGGGTTCGAGAGGTCTCGCCAAGTTGCCCAGGTGGGTCTCAAACCTGCGGGCTCAGGCAATCCACTCACCTCAGCCTTCCAAAGCTCTGGGATTACGGGCTGAACCATGGAGCCCGGCTAGCTCTAAGATCTTAAACGCCCACCATCCTCATGCCAAAATGCACTTGTTTATTTATTCACCTATGCAATCACTTTTTTTCTTTTTTTTTAGTTGGAGTCTCACTCAGTCGCCCAGACTGGAGTACAGTGGCACGCTCCCGGCCACCGCAGCCTCGACCTGCTGCGCTCCGGCGATCCTTCCGCCTCAGCCTTCCAAGTAGCTGGAACTACGGGTGCGCGCTACCACACCCGGCTGTTTTTTTGATTTATTGTAGAGATGGGGTCTCACAAGTTGCTCAGGTGGGTCTCAAGCCCGCGGGCTCAGGCAATCCACTCACCTCAGCCTGCCAAGGCGCGGGATTACAGGCTGAGCCACCAAGCCCGGCTATCACTTTTTTTTTTGAGTTGGAGTCTCACTCTGTCACCCAGGCTGGAGTGCAGAGGCACAGTCTACTACAGCCTCAATCTGCTGGACTCAGGCAATCCTTCTGCCTCCGTCTTCCCAGCAGCTGGGACTACAGGCACAGGCAGGTGCTACCATGCCCAGCTAATTTTTTGCTGTATTATAAATACAAGGTTTCTCCTGTTGCCCAAGCTGGTCTCAAACTCCTGTTCTGGGGGAATGTCCATACCCCCCAGTGGGACTCCAACTAAAAAAAAAAAAAGAAAGAAAAAATAACTAACTACCGGGTCGGTGGCTCACCCGAACCCCGCCTTTGGGAGGCAGGAAGGAAAATTTCCTGAGCCCGGGTTCGAGACCCGCCTGGGCAGCAGACCTATCTCTCAAAAATCAAAAAAAAGCCCGGGGATGGTAGTGCATGTCTGTAATTAGCAGAAGGTAGGCGGAAGGACCCGGCCCCCCAGGGGGAGGCTGGGTGGCCGGAAAGGGGCCCTGTCCCCTTTGGGCGCAGGGGACTCCAACTCAAAAAAAAAAAAAAAAAAAAAATGTACGAAACAGAAAGAGGTGTCACAGCTGGAGGTACTTATAAGGTAAAAAGAACATTATAAACCCATTGCTAACACCCCAAGCCTGAAGCTAATTTTCACCATGTCTTTCCTTGCTGCATCTAATCTTTCACCATATGATTCTTCCTTTACATAATTTCTTAAATCTGTGCTCCCCAGTCTACCCTTAAGAGTTACATGCAAGTGGGGCTCGGTGGCTCAACCTGTAATCCTGCGCCTTTGGGAGACTGAGGTGAGTGGATTGCCTGAGCCCGCGGGTTCGAGACCTGCCTGGGCAGCGAGACCTCATCTCTACAATAAATCAAAAAATCAGCCAGGCATGGTAGCACATGCCTGTTTTTTCCGGCTACTTGGAAGGCTGAGGCAGAAGGATCGCCGGAGCCCAGCAGGTCGCCACTGCACTCCAGTCTGAGCGACAGAGTGAGACTCCAACTCAAAAAAAAAAAGAGTTACATGCAACTGGGAGCGGTGGCTCACACCTATAATCCCAGCACTTTGGGAGGCCGAGGCAGGAGGATCACGTGAATCCAGGAATTTGAGACCAGCCTAGGCAACATAGTGAGACCTTGCCTCTACAGGAAATACAGAAGATTAGCTAGATGTGGTAGTGCGCCCCTGTAGTCCCAACTACTCAGAAGGCTGAGGTGGAAGGATTGCCTGATCCCAAGAGTTCGAAGCTGTGGTGAGTGGTGGGTTCATACCACTGCACTTCAGCCTAGACGAGAGAATGAGACCCTGACTCAAAAAGAAAAGAGTTATGAGCTTAACCCAGGCCCTAGACAACTCTCTCCTATTATGTTTTCATCTCCAGCACTCCCCTTAAGTAATCTGTGATCTTTTATCAAAATACAAAAATCAGAAAAATCACCCTATCTGGTTGGTTTGACTCTTAAGATGGCCTCCCCCATATTACAGAATAGCCACATCAAATCCCTTTACAAAACTATCCAAACTTCACTTCCCTCCCTCACCTCCACACACAGTGGCTAAGAATAAACTCTGTACTCAGTGCTGGGTGGGATGTTTAAGTCATAGGCTTTAACCTCCAAGGGTTTACACATCCTGCCAACTTCCTGGTTAGGAAGTTGGGAGGTAAAAATATTTAGGACACTGCAGCACAGACAACAATAATGAATGCTATAGAGTTCAGAAGAGGGAGAGCTGTTTCTGGTTATAGCAATCAAGGAAGGCTTCCAGGAAGAGATCACACCTGAGCTACACCTTGCAGCATGGGCAGGACATCAGCAAAGAGAGAGCGAGGAAGGCAAACAGACATTCTAGGCCAAGGGCCCAACATCACTGAGGTAAGGAAGGAGGGTGATTTTGAGACCAGCAAATTCTAGGTAGGCCTTGAGTGAGAGAATACTTTTTTCTTTTTGAGTCGGAGTCTCACTCTTGTCACCCAGGCTGGAGGAGTGCAGTGGCACGCTCACGGCCACCGCAGCCTTGACTTGCTAGGCTACTTAGGCAATCCTTCCATCTCAGCCTTCTAAGTAGCTGGGACTACAGGCAAACGCCACCGTGCCCAGCTAGTGTGTGTGTGTTGTGTGTGTGTGTGTGTGTGATTTATTGTAGAGACAAGGTCTCACCAAGTTGCCCAAGTGGGTCTCAAACCCCTGGGCTCAGGCAATCCTCTCGCCCTGGCCTCCCAAAGTGCTGGGATTATAGGTGAGCCACTGTGCCCCGCGGAGAGAACACTTTTTGAAAGGGATTTCCAAGGTAGCAAGCTTAGTAGTAAAAACAACTCATTGTCTGCTTAAATCAGACTACAGGGTATAAGAAGATGGACGAGAAAAAGAAACTGTAATAATCTGGCCAAAGGGTGAAAAGAATATCAGTAGGGAGTGGTAAAAAGATCCCTGAAAAATCAGAAAACCTGGATCCCAGGCCTGGCTTTGTCAACAGGGGGCTTGGGCGGCCACAGCAAGTCATCTAACCTCACTGCTCTCAGCTTTCTCATTTGTAAACTGAAGCAGCTGAACTGGCTGACCTCAAAGGTCTCTATAGTCCCAAACTAGACCAACTGTATATTATTTCTGCCATTAAAACATTCATCATGGGGGAGTGAGGGGGGAGGATACCCGTATCCCTTTCCATGTAGGTTTCTCTTTCTGAACTTAAAATTTCTTTTTCCTCAACTTACTACTTCTGTGCACATGCCCCTCACATCACAAATTTAACACTTTACTCAGACTTTCACTACAAAATTCATTGTTTTCTCTTTGACTTTATTAAATGCCGCACTGGTAGGGAATATCTCTTAATACATACTAAAATTTCAGGATTCGGGGGATGGAAAAGTGGCAATGGTGAATCCAGGTATCTGGTCTCCCAAAAGTACCTGCCCCTCTACCCCTGACTCGGCAATGGCTGCAAGGTGGATCACCCCTCCACTGGAGTCATCTCACTCCATGGCCAATGCAAGAGCATTGGCAGTGAATTGCAGACACTCTTCCTTGGTCATGCCCTCCCGGTAGCATCACCAAAGCCATATATATAGGAACTCCCAGAGCCTCCAATGGCAAAAGACTGCCTTACCATCATACCGCCCATGGGCGCTGAGTCAACCTGCCCTCCTTGAGGGTCCCAGCAAAATTAAATTTAAAGTAAGGGGAGCTGATGACAAAGGGAAGGGCTGGGAAAGCATTTGTTTCATCTTTGTGGCACCTCAATAATATTCATTGGGTTGCCCCCCGGCCTGAAATTTTGCTTATGGCTCTCAGGTTCTCCAAAGAAGTGTTCAACACAGCCTCAGCCTTATACAAGTGTATCCGATACCGTAGCCCCAGGGTAAACTATCTCTATATAAGCCAGAAAGTGTGACGGGGCAAATATACGGGAGGTGGGGACAAGTGACAACTTTGCAATTCGTCTAAATGGCCGCTTCCTTTTAATAGCACCAAATGAATCCCGATAGAAGAGTAATGTTGAAAGTGGTATGGGAGAGGAAACTAACATTTTGTAGTCTCTACTTCAAAATGCAGCTGAAACGCTGCTCAGGATACCACCCTCTGAGGCCTGATGGTCCAGAGGAAAGGTGTTTGTTGTTAGAGAGTTTTTTTTCCCTCTGGCCTACTCCTCTTTGGGATGTCACATAATACTCCCCCCCCCCCGCCGCAGTTAAATTCGCTGGAAACTGACATTTTAATGCCGCATCGAGGTCCCTATGCTCCAGGAAAGGCACCCAAACCAGAAAGCAGGGAGGGGTTTCGCTCCAGCCCTAGGGAGCCTCTGCACCAAAAGGCCAGAGGCAAAATAAACCAGCCACGGAATTCACACGACACAGGCTGACTCAGAAAGCCTCGGCAGCGGCCGCCCAAAGTTTAAAAACTCAACACGATGCCTTACTTCACGCGGGAGGTCATCATGCAGTTTCCAGGCTTACTGCTTAAGCGGCATAAATACTCGGTTTAACACCTGCGGGGACTGCACGCAGCCCCGACGGGACAGAAGCGCGTCAGGGGGGACAGCGGGCGCCGCACCGCCGGGCCCGGGGACAGCGGGCGAGCGAGGGACCCCGGGAGGCTGCTGCCCGGGCCGCCGCCGCCCCCCAAAGCAGTCAGGCTGCGCTTTCCATCCGTCCGTCCAGCCTTCCTTCGGAGCCCTCCTCCCACCCCGCATACCTGCCGCGGCAGTCCTGCTCTCGAGCCCGCAGCTCCCCGCTCGAGATCCAGGCACCTGCAGGTCCGCTCTGCGGCTACCTCCCCGCGTCCGCCGAGCCGGTGCGCTCGCGCCACTGCGCATGCCCGGCCGGCACCCAGGCCCGCAAGCTCGAAATCCACTTACCGGGTTTTGGCGGCGGCGCCCGGGGGGAGGGAGACGCGAGGCCAGAGCGGGAGGGAGGTGGGGGCGGTGAAAGAGGACTTGCAGGTGCTGGGAACGGGGGCGGGGGAGGAGGGCGCTGCAGCAATGATGTCCCTACCGCCCCCAGCGACCCAAGCCTGAGGATGACCACCTACACCTCGGATGAGCGGAGCACAGTGGTTCTCACGCTTGCGCGTGGATCAGGATCACCTGCAGAGCTTGTGACGCCGGGACCCCCCCACCAAGAGTTTCCGAGTCCCTTAGTCTGGAATGAGGCGCGACCCTTTGCATGGCTAATAGGCTCTCGGCAGAATCCGGTCCTGCTGCTCTGGGTACCACCCTCCGAGACCTGATGGTCCAGAGAAAAGGTTTGTTGTTAGAGAGTTTTTTTCCCCTCTGGCCTACTCCTCTTTGAGATGTCACATAATACTTCCTTTTCCTTTAACAGTCACACCTGCTTGGAATAAATAAATAACTAAAGCCCACACTCAAACAAAAGGATATTTCCTGCAGCGTGTGAGTCAAGTAAATGGAATGTTGCCCCAAGAGTTCTCACGTGCTTGGCCCCTAGCATAATCCATAGCTGTGATCTGCCCAACTCTGTCCAGGGAACCGGGCAGGTTTCGCTGACTCTTTAACTCAGAGTCCTGCACGACCCCTCAGCGCACCCACGCAACCC
>JAPVLO010005310.1:0-10294 GCA_027257055.1 Cephalopachus bancanus | reverse complement strand
GTGGCTAGATGTTATGGGACACAGACATGAGCCACTCCTCTGGTGTCCAAGAACTGTATAAACCTCAAGAAATGATTTGCAGGGTCCTGTGTGTGCATGGAGATCTGGAACGATTTTCTGGGGCCTCTAAATGTCATCTGGTTCACAAGACTGAAGTGCCTCCTTCCTGCCTCTTCCTCCATCCCCAAATTCGCAACAGCTCTGGGTGATGAGTCCCTGGAGGACAGGACGATGACTTTCATCCTTGAATCCCCAGGAGTACCCTACCTGGCAAGTTTTGTGTACAGTCTTTATATGAGTACTTACTAAACTGAACAGACATAGCGCCTACAAATTTTTGGAATCCAAAATAAATCCTTTCCATCCCAAAGGCTGGCTAGTGATGAAAGACCATTTCGGGGATCTCAGTAACAGTTTCTTCTGTTGGTGAGAAACCTCTTCCCATGAGGGGTCTTGAAATCAGAGGAGATTACACACAAATTTGGGAGGCTGAGTGCTAGTGTTTGTTTCCCCACCAGCACTTTTTTGTCCCAGTTTTATCATCTGCAAATTCAGAGTCTCTTCCCCTCTCTACTACTCAGTAAAGTTATGATGGGGAATTATGATAAAAGTAGGAGGAAAGAATTTTATTTATAAACTCAAAGTCATGGTACTAGCATTGATAGATGAAATAGTTTGTCACTTGCTTTCCCTTCCAGGTTATTCGAGGAGAAAAAGAGACAATTTGGGGAAGGAAAAAGAGATGTAGTGAGATATTGTCATTAAGACTGTAGCAAAGTTAACATTACATATTGTAGGTGAGTAGGTAAGATAGATAATTTTGAGTCCCTTGCTTTAAGACAGTAATGGAAATGAATCAGAACATTGCAGGAAGTGAAAGGACTTTAGTTTTACCATTATACTATTTTAGTTGGAATTATTCTATTCTTCATTTTAGTTATGACCAGGCATCTGCTAGAACATGAAGACAGAGGGGCAGGGTTACAGTGTGAGAGCCATATTTAATTAATTCTAGAATGCATATTTTCCATATGGCAATGTCTTGGGATGATGGTGTTTGCAGGACTCAGTGGAGATAGTTATTAATAACGTCAAAACTTAGGCATAGCAGTTCATGCTGTTCATCACTTCAGTTGAATTAAGTGCATTGTTGGCTTTGTAGGTGTTGAGTCTAATTGCCAGTTAAATGGTCCTCAAAAAGATTACACTATGATTTGACATCGAGATGAAAAATTACCATGTGTGCAAATAGGCATAGAAACAGAACAGCAGGACTTTAATTTGATATGAGTGAAGCAGATATGCATGGTTGGAGGAATGAACACAATAATGCATAGTTTTTACAAAGTAACAACAAAAGGGCTTTCTGGAACCTAAGAGAATGAGAGCCAGTCCTCAAGCAGAGGAAACTGTTAATAGAACCACAGAAGTGTTGGCCACCACAAGCCTAGATATGTGACAGCAGAAAGTGATGGCACATCTTGGGTGGATGAAAGAAACATCAAGGCAACTAGAGGCTCACATGACCATAGGAGACAATGGTTAAGGCATTGTGTCAGCTTCAAGGACAGTGTTCGCTCTTTTCTGGGTAGTACATAAGATAAAGTATGACTTACAATCAGTGGAAGATGGACACATGCAGGGAGCCACTACTGTTTTCATAGGAAAAGGAAGACCCAATACCTCTTTTGCTGATGTACCTACTCTTTTGAGAATTGGTGCAGAGTTTGTGCATAATTGACCAGTCACTGTGAGGGTAGGAGTATCTGGTATGCCCATGATACCACTTGCCCTAATGACTCTGACAAACAGGAGGTAGGAAAAATCAGCTAGCAATGGTCAGCCACTAAGCATAGCATGCCATTTAAACCCACTCTTCAAGAAATCAGGCAAGGTTTTGAGGGTAAATGAGCAAGAACACCGCTTCTCCTGGAATGAATGGCTCTTCCTAGATGTGGTAAACACACATACAAAGGATTTTAGTGTAAATGACAAAAATAAACATATCATTGGACAGAAGACAGGATGTCTCAGGAAAAAAGTAGAGGGAAAGAGAAATTTGGCTAGGAAATATTCAATTGTCTCCAAGTTTATACCTTTAAATTCACCAAGTATGAGTACTTTATGGGCATATTCAATTTTATACAATCAGTTATTAATATCCATAAAGTAACAAAATCACTTCAGATTAGTAAAAGCACCAGAAACTTAAAGATGGCATATATCTACATTTCTACAACATTTCTATTAGCAAACAGGACATAAATAAAACGAATATATATGCAATCTTGTTTTCTTATCCATCCCACCCCATCCCCACCTTGACTTTCCTCAGGCCTGGACAAAATTCTAGACATTTTGGGTTTTTAATTCTCCATCATGTTTATGGTAGTTCTTAATCTGGGTCTCATAAGTAGAGCTCCATGAATGGGCTCCAGGGAGCATGTGTATTCCTGAAATTTTATGAAAAATCTTTAGTAAAGTGTGCTTTTTGGTTGTATCAGGGAGAGAGATTCTGG
This sequence comes from Cephalopachus bancanus, assembly GCA_027257055.1. Classification (NCBI taxonomy): domain Eukaryota; kingdom Metazoa; phylum Chordata; class Mammalia; order Primates; family Tarsiidae; genus Cephalopachus; species Cephalopachus bancanus. The sequence continues at coordinate 7,775 of JAPVLO010005310.1, read as the reverse complement.
TTGTCATCTATTTTTTTTTAGTGTCCACATTTTACAGAGTGAAAGGGTCCATGCACCACTTGTGAGCATTTTGGATCTGCTGTGACTTGGCCCTCAGTCTCTCCCAGACAAGGCACTTTGGGTGAGTATTTTGTCTTAGCAGGAGGCTGGGGCTAGACCCAGTGACGACGGAGAGGGAGACTTGTGAGTGACAAGGCACCTGGGAAATGGCTTTGCGATTCCATCTTGGTTTTGGGATTTGGCTGCCAAATTGTCCCTGCTTTTCCTCAAAATAAACAAAGAAAAGCCACTGCATTCCTGTGACAACCAGGTTTAATCAGGCACTTTGAACTTTGTATTTGAGTGACAAAAACCAGGTCCCAGTCCTGAGTTTTCTTCTCTTCTCCCCCTGGCAGGGTCAGAGATCCCCTGACTGTGATAAGGATGAGGTTGGGGGAGGCTATAGGGGCAGCTACTCAGGCCACTTGCCACTGATGGTGACTACTCCAATTTGAAAATGCAAAAAGGTTGGATTAGATGGATTCTTAATGAGATATTAGAATTCCTGTACCTCCCAGCTCTGGTCTTGCCTAAATTGATGCTCTGAACATTCTAGGTGAAGAGGTGACTTGAGAGTTAAGATACCTCAGAGTAGCAAGTATCAGCATTTGTGGAAGAGCTTGCTAAAAACACAGATTCCTTAGACCACCCCCAGAGCTTGTTTCAGAGGGTCTGGGGCAGAGTGCTGGAATTGGTTTTTATTAGCCAACATTTCCAGGTGATCTTGAGAAAGGGGCTGCAAAGGGTTTTGGTATTCCAAATATTGAGCACTTGGATGAAGAGAAGGACATCTGGGCCCTCATTCTGTCCTTCACGTGTTAATTCTATTGAGTTTGGGTCCTCTCCTCCTTATCTTCTGAGAATGGCTTGAGAGGGGAGCCCTGGGCCTGTTTCTGTTTCCTTCAAGACAGGATGCAAGGGCCAGGATGACCTGGGTCCCAGAGCCATGGCTCCCTCAGTCACTCCTGCTCAGTCCTGCCACTCCAGCACTTCAGAATTTCTCCCCAGCCAAGGACATGCATCCCCTGAAAGGGCACTGAGTGCCGGGGGAAATATCTGGGCTGAATCCATGACCAAGAATTGTCTGTCAGAAGCCACACTTTTCTAAGCTCCTGACCCCACCAAGGCTGTGCGTTGATCTGAAGAAGAAAATGTCCAATGTGGCAGTTTCTGTAAACTTCCATCTTGGAGGAGGAAGAGTGGGATGGTGGAAGAACACTCATTAATTCATTGATTCATTCACTCACTCAAAGACTCGGTTGCTTCTCATGTGTTAAGTACCTTGTTAGGTGCTGGGATTCACAGGTGAACGGGACAGAATCCATGCCTTCAGGGGGCCTTTATGCCACTCAGAGTGAAAGACATTAAAAAATGGTTCTAAAGTTTCTACATGAGGAAGGATTGGGATTTCATTCTGGTTTTAAGAGGCAAAGGGGCTGGGCGTGGTGGCTCACACCTATCATCCCAGCACTTTGGGAGGCAGAGACAAGAGGATTGCCTGAGTCCAGGGGTTCGAGACCAGCCTGGACAATTGGCTGGGCAATAAATCAAAAAGTTAGCTGGATGTGGTAGTGCACGCCTGTGGTTCCAGCTACTTGGAAGGCTGAGGTGGAAGGATCACCTGAGCCCAGCAGGTCAAGGTTGCGGTGGCTGTGATTGTGATACTGTACTCCAGCCTGGGTGACAGAGTGAGATTCCAACTCAACCCCCCTCCCAAAAAAAACAAAAAAAGAAATCTTCCTAAAGGGACAGGCCCAAACAAAGAAAAGAACAACTTTAAGAACAACTGGCTGGGCATGGTGACTTATGTCTGTAATCCTAGCACTTTGGGAGGCCAAGGCAGAATTGCTTGAGCCCCAAAGTTGATAACAGCCTAGGAAACATAGCAAGATCTCATCTCAACAAAAAAGAAAAAAATTAGCCAGGCATGGCACAAGCATGTAATCTCATCTACTTGGGAGGCTCAGGTGGAAGGATCGTCCTGAGCCCAGGAAGTTGAGGCTGCAGTGAGCTGTGAGCATACCACTGCACACCAGCCTGGGTGACAGAGTGAGACTCAAATTCAAAAAAACCCAAAACCCAAAACAGTCAGGCACAGTGTCTCACACCTGTAATCCCAGCACTTTGGGAGGCAGAGGCAAGAGGATTGCCTGAGCTCAGGGGTTGGAGACCAGCCTGGGCAACATGGTGAGACCTCATCTCTACAATAAATAAAAAAATCAGCCGGCATGGTGGCACATGCCTGTGGTTCCAACTACTTGAAAGGCTGAGGCGGAAGGATCACCTGAACCCAACAAGTCAAGGCTGCAGTGCCCATGAGTGTGCCACTGTACTCTAGCCTGGGTGACAGAGTGAGATTCTAACTCAAAAAAAAAAAAAAAAAAAAAAAAAAGGCAAAGGGAAGTGGCAGAGAGACTGGTCTTGGAGGTGATTTTGCATTGCAAAATGTCTTGTCTCCTCTCACATTAACTGTTTATGTGGGTGGACGGTGGAGAAGAGCTGATGAAGATTGTTGAGTGGTAGAGATGGTCCCTCAGCCCACACGCAGCATCACACCAAGTTACCCCTTGGTGCCAACATCAGTGAGTGAACACATTATTATCTAGCTCATTTAATGATTTGATCAGTCAATCCATTGATTAATGCCGTCTGTCAGTGGTAAGAGGTACATAGCACCATGGGAGCCCATAGAAGGACGCCCAGTCTGGGATAGGGCAGGAGGCAGAGATTTCTTAAATAAGCAACTTTTAAACTGAGACCAGAAATAAGTGGTAAGAACGGGTATAGAAGGAGGGTAAGTTGGGGCCTAAGCGGCAGCTAAAACCAAGTCAACATAACAGTGTCACAGTGATGTTATAGAGAGGCAGGGTAGGATCCTACAGGTTCTTATGGAATTTTTTTCTTCCTACTTGTTGCTGTGTGATCTTCAGTAAGTATCCTAATTTCCTCAGCTGTAAAATGGGGGGACAGAACCAATCTGACCAGGCTGTGGCAAGGATTAAAAGTTGCTTGTCAAATACAGCCTTATTTATTTTATTTTTATTTTTTAAGATAGGAAAACATAGTTTATTTAGAAAGTAAATTAGAGAGAGAGAGAGAGAGAGGGAGAGAGAAGAGATTCACCTTCCCAAAGTAAGGGAGAGGGCCAAAGCCAGGAAACACGATGGTCATGGCTCAAAGGGCACGCAGCCACACCAGAGTCTAGCTAGGCAATGGCCTAAAATATTCCTTTATAAAAACAAAATTGTCGTGAGTGCTCAGTGTCAGATAACTCCTACTTTACACTCTTGAAAATGATGGAATGGTTTTGGCAGACGCCCAGAATAGATCCTCTTCAGAAGCTTTACCTCACGGGGGAGGGAGGCAAGTCTGCCCTGTTCCACCAGGACCAGCCTGTCCCTGGTCCTGATGGCAATCTCTATTCAGAATCTTCTCTGGGCTCAGCCAGAGGTGACTTCTTCTCCAGCAGGCTGTCCAGCTTCTGGAAGAAAGCCATTTTTCTGGTTTCTGAGTGTGCCATTACTTTCATTTTCTCTTGGGATTTCTTTGACTTTAATGAATTCTAGCTCCCTCCCCCCATTTTTTAAAAGTAAATTCGGGAACAGCAAGCCAGTAAATTTGGTTAGACAAGCATGTATTTTTTTATAACTCAGTAAATCAATATTAATAGAATCTTCAGACATTGATGAATCAATATGACATTTGGTGGTAGCATCACTGAACAGGAATTGCACCTCACATTTATTTAAATTTTATATATGAAGTACTGCGTGATTAATTCACAAATGGTCAGTGGTGATCCTTTGATGAAGTGATGATCTGTCTGCTCCTCACCTCTCTCCATTGTTTTTCTCTTATAAGGTGGGTCAACACACACATGCAGAGTTTCTAGACTGAACCTGATTATCTGCTCTCATGATAACTATTTTCAACTTTACAAGAGTTTATATAATACCGCTCTTCCCATTCATAAGCTCCTCTCCTTGATTCCATACGTGTTTTGCTTTGTTTTTTGAGTCTCACTCTGTTGCCCAGGCTGGAGTGCAGTGGCACACTCATGGCCACTGAAACCTCGACCTGCTGGACTTAGGCGATCCTTCTACCTCACCTTCCAAGTAGTTGGAATCATAGTCATGTGCCATCATGCCCAGTTGAATTGTTTTTATCTACTGTAGAGACGAAGTCTCGCCATGTTGCTCAGGCTGGTCTCAAACCCCTGAGCTCAGGTAATCCTCTCACCTCCATCTCCCAAAATTCTGGGATTACAAGTGTGAGCCACTGTGCCCAGCCCATACATGTTTATAAAAATTTAGTCTGGAAGATTTCTCTGACTTAATGAATGAAGAAAGCATAGGAATAATCCCTGGGGAACCAATGTAGGCTTAGTCACTTACTAGCTGTGAGACATTATGTAGGATGGATTTGGCTTCAAGTAACAACCTAACTAGTGGAGTCTAACACAAAGAGATATTGATTGATTGATTGATTGAATACAACAACAGGGCCAAAAGTAGGAAGTTGCTGGCTTGATTCAGCCTCAGCTGAACGATGTTATCCAGGATGAGGTTTCCTATGTCTTTCCATTCTACAGTCCTTAACTGGTAGCTGTTTTACCCTCACACAAGATTACTTTATCACCATAAGATCCCATCCCAGTTCCAATCTCCATGTTTCTTTTCAGGCAGGACAAACAAGGATGTCTCCTCCATGTTTTCCCTACTTTACTAAAAGAGCAGAAGATTTTTAAGAAAACCTCCCAGCAGATGCCACTGGTCAGAATTGCCATGTGACCACGTCTAGCTGCAAGGGAGTCTGAGAAGATATTTAGTTTTTTTGCTTCGTGAAGCAAAAAGTAGCAAGGGGAGGGAGAGTAGTTCAGAAATGCCTGTGGGATTAGTCCATGGGCAATATCTGGATAATGTCCATGGATAATTTGTATAGTTTCCAGTTTCAGATACTGGTTTCCTCAGCTATAAAATGAGGTGACTTAAACAGAATCTAGATGATCTCTCGGCTTCCCTTTAGTTCTAAAGCAGGACTTCTTGAGCTTGGATGCACGTGCAGATCACCAGGAGATCTTGTTAAAATGCTGATTCTGGTGGGGGTGAGGGGGTAATTAGCCTGAGATTCTGTATTTCTAACAGGCTCCAGGTGAGGGTGATATTGCTGAACCACACTTTGATTTGCAAGGTTCTAAAGGTCTATTATGAGTCCTGAGATATCTCTCTGCTTTTCTCATTAGACAGGCCAGCTTAAGACAAAGACCATACGATGTTTCCTAGAAAGACTGAAATCACAGAAATTTTCTGTTCATCGACAAATGTGCACATTCCTGCTATTTTTTCATCATCCGAGATAGAGCCTCTGTCTGAAGGAGATCATAAGTCTTTGGGGAAAAAGGAATGTGGAATAACTTTTCTAAGTTAACTCCAATAACAATCCTTGGAGGCTAGTGAAATTCCTCTCATCTTACCAAAAAAGGAATCTAAAAATCAGAGACTTGAGGAAGTTGGGGTCATGTATCTGATAGAGAACAGGGTTTGGATTCTAAACCAGTCCTCTGATTTCAAAGTCCACGTTTCTTCCATTTCATCATGCTGATCTTGCAGAGGCCACACATGAAAGACAGCAGGGAAGAATCTGAGAGCTCCCATTCAAGTGATGAATAACTTGTTACACACCTGTCCGTGTTAGCTTATCTCCATTCGCCCCTCCAGATCCATTCTCCACCCTCTTCCTTGTCTCCTGGTGGGGACTGGCCACTCCCTAGGCTCTGACCTCCAGCTGGGTCTGGCCAATGGAAATCACCTGCAAGAGACTGTGGACCATGGAAGACTAGTGTTTCAGATATTTGTTTCCCCACTCCCCCATTGTGTGGCAGTAGCTGTGTTTGTCTACTTTAAGGCCAACAACTCAAGTGGCTTCTCCGATGGCCCTCATTGGTTTCTAGTAACTGCTCCCTCCCTTTTTCCCTTCAGGTCTGGTTAATAACTTCTTCCCCTGTTGCTAGTCACTGTGTAACTCTCTGTCCCTTTTGGGTACCCTTAATTCTCTTCACCCCTCTGTAAATAGTCTCTGTGGTTGTTTTTTTTTTTGAAGTGCTGCCTATTTCCTGCTGAGACCATGACTCACTAACTCATTTCTTTTTTTGAGTTGAAGTCTTACTCTGTCCCCCAGGCTGGAGTGCAGTGGCATGCTAACGGCCACCGCAGGCTCGACCAGCTTGACTCAGGAGATCCTTCCCCCTCAACCTTCCAAGTAGCCGGAACTATAGGTGTGCCATGCCCAGCTAACTTTTGATTTATTGTAGAGAGGCGGTCTCACCAAGTTGCCCGGGCTGGTCTTGAACCTGCGGGCTCAGGCAATCCACTCACCTCAGCCTTCCAAGGTTTATAGGGTGAGCCATCAAGCCCGGCCCTAACTCGTTTCTTAAAAATATTCAGGTAGTGGTAGATACCCTTAAACACTATAGACATTAGAGGAGAAGATTTGAGAAGCTTCAATGGTCAGTCCTTTAGGACTTTAGCTGGGCCTTGACACGTGGAGAGAATTTGCAGGAACAAAGGAGAGAGGACATGCCAGAAGAACATCAGGCAGAGGCAATAATTAAAGGGTTGAGGGAATATACCTGCATTTTGGGATCAATAGTAAAATAGGTTACCTGGGGTGAAACCAGATGAGGGTGGATTATAGAAATAGAAATGCTAATATTGGTAAGTGCTTGAGTTAGTACTGATCTAAGTGCTTTTCTTGAACTAATTCATTCCATTCTTAGCCCTGGGATTATTCTCACTTTTAAAGGGAAGGGGGAAGTTGAGGCAGAGAGAGATTTAGAGCCCTAGTCCTTAAGTTGCTAGGATTTGACCCTTTGTGGTCTGGCTCTAAGACTGCCCTTTGACCCACCATGCTGGGCTAAAGCATAGACTTCCAGAAGCCACTAACTGGTTTGAAACAAGGATGAACTCTGAAGAAATTGGTATTATAGAGAAAGGAACTTGGACTTGCAGGATAGAAGTTATGCAGGGAAGAGCTGTGGGAACCTGCTGACTCTTGCAAAGGTGTTCCTGCTTTTTAGGGTCTCACTTTGTTGCCCAGGCTAGTCTCGAACTCCTAGCCTTAGGTGATCCTCCCACCTCGACCACCCAAAGAGCTAGTATTACAAGTGTGAGCCAGGGCGCCTAGCTGAGTTCATGCTTTTCATCTTGGTCCTTTCTGGGTGTGACAATGGAAGCTCTAGCTTTCCTTTTCACGGGCCCCAGGTCAGAATTCATGCTCCTTTATCTCAGTGACTGAGAAATGGAAAGGACCAGAGGCAGGGCGACTGAAAGGTGCCCTGGAGCAAGGTCCTGTGCATAAAGGATCTGAATGAAATGGCAGCCCTGATCCTGGCAGAGCCCGTGCATCTGCGTAGTCATTGTTGCCACTACAATAATGACTATGCCGAAGATTTGGAGATAGCCCTTTAGGTATTAACATAACTGTTTTTGTTTCAATTGCTCAGAGATGAATTTCTTTAGCAGCCAAAATAGCTCTAATTGCCCAATTTGTTCTCTATTTTCCATGTGGAAATGTAGATTAGCCTGAGTTACTCTTCCTTGTCTGTAGGGTGGTGACAGCAACACCTACCCGATGTGTACTGTGTGCCATTATGTGCACTCGCCTCATGGAGGCCAACCCCAGTGTAGGTGTTTGCTACTATTAGTAGGAACTGCTCCCTCCTCTTAATCCACCTTTCT
>JAPVLO010005309.1:0-10295 GCA_027257055.1 Cephalopachus bancanus | reverse complement strand
GATGTTTCCCCGTACCCAGACAGATATTTGCTACTGTTAATCCCATCTCCCTCTCCCCACCATAGTTTCCCAATGCGGTCAGTCATTTTCGTATAGTATTGCATTGGATGTTTAAGGTGGACTGTACCTTTAAAAAGCGATTTACAAAATAAAAACATAAGAATGAAAAACAATGCAACAGAAAAGGACGTTTATGAAATCTGCCTATATGAAATGCTTCAATTTAAAATATAATTAAATAGTGATAACTAGCCCTATGAAAAGGAAGAGGAAACTTCAACGGTGGTAGGATTGCATTACAGACCCTCATTCTTCATTCCCTAAGAGACATTCCTTAGTCATGTGATTTTATAGTTTCTCCCACTAAAGTGGTACGATTTATTTTTTGCTGGGTGTGGTGGCTCCTACCTGTAATCCCAGCACTTTGGGAAGCAGATAAAAGAGAACTGCCTGAGCCCAGGGTTTCAAGATCAGCCTGGGCAACTTGGCAAAACATCATCTCTACAATTAAAAAAAAAAAAAGTCGGGCTCAGTGGCTCAGCCTGAAATTCCGTGCCTTTGGGAGGCTGAGGTGAGTGGATTGCCTGAGCCCGCAGGTTCAAGACCCGCCTGGGCAACTTGGCGAGACCTCATCTCTACAATAAATCAAAAAATCAGCCAGGCGTGGTAGCGCATGCCTGTAGTTCCGGCTACTTGGAAGGCTAAGGCAGAAGGATCGCTGGAGCCCAGCAGGTCGAGGCTGCGGTGGCCAGGAGCGGCCACTGCACTCCAGTCTGGGCGACAGAGTGAGACTCCAACTCAAAAAAAAAAAAATAGCCAGGTATGGGGGCACACGCCTGTAGTTCCAGCTATTCGGAAGCCTGAGGTGGAAGGATTGCCTGAGCCCAGCAGATCAAGACTGAGGTGGCTGTGAGCATGCCATTGCACTCTAGCCTGGGTGACAGAGTGAGACTCCAACTTAAAAAACAAGAAAAATTATTTTTGTGGCACCCTGTTTGGGGTTTCAACCACACGACTTGCTTTGGCTGAAGGAATGAAGCAGAAATGGTAGTAGCCAGTTCTGAGCCTAAACCATAAGAGATCTTGCAGGTTTCCACTTGCCCTCCTGTACTTCTGACATTGCATGAGAGGAGCTTCTTCTAAGCGGCTGCTGCCCATTCAGCCTGGGCTCTAAAATAAACATGCATGAAACAGAGCCACCCTAGCCAACTTATAGATCTGAAGCAAGAAGTAGAGTTGTACCGGCCGACTTGTAGATCTGTGAGAATATTTGATCTATGAGATTATTTTAATTTACTAAATTTTAGGGTAATTTGTTATGCAGTGTTATTGTGGCAATAGCTAGTTGATATAGTAACCAATTGTCCAACTGTTATTTTGAAAAGGTCCCATAAATTAAACAGTGATTATTACCAGGGTAGGGCTAGCCTAACACAATGAATAATAATAGCTTCATTTACTCAATATAAGACAGTAATCTAAGATATTTGATGTTTGTCCCTTTAAGCTCTAAGCTGAGGGATGATAGCAACTTAAAATGTCATATATTCAGCCGGGCCCAGTGGCTCACACCTGTAATCCCAGCACTTTAGGAGCATGAGAACTGCCTGAACCCACGGGTTTGAGACCAGCCTGAACTACTTGGCAAGGCCCTGTCTCTACAATAAATCAAAAAACAACCTGGTCGTGGTGGTACGTGCCTGTGGTTCCAGCTACTTGAAAGGCCAAGGCGGAAGGAACACCTGAGCCCAGCAGGTCAAGGTTGTGGTGGCTGTGAGTATGCCACTGCACTGCAGCCTAGGCAACAAAGTAAGACCCTGATTAAAAAAAAAGATATCAGCCGGGCTCGGTAGCTCAGCCTGTAATCCCGCGCCTTTGGGAGGCTGAGGTGAGTGGATTGCCTGAGCCCGCGGGTTCGAGAGCCGCCTGGGCAGGCGAGACCTCATCTCTACAATAAATCAAAAAATCAGCCGGGCGAGTTAGCGCATGCCTGTAATTCCGGCTACTTGGAAGGCTGAGGCGGAAGGATTGCCGGAGCCCAGCAGGTTGAGGCTGCGGTGGCCGGAAGCGGCCACTGCACTCCAGTCTGGGCGACAGAGTGAGACTCCAACTCAAAAAAAAAAATAAATAAATAAATAAAAAAGATATGATATATGCTTTCAACCTACCTCCAATCTACTTTTTTAGAAAAATAATTTTACTTTTCAGGTTATTTTTTAAAAAATCACCGTGCCTTTGGGAGGCTGAGGTGAGTGAACTGCCTGAGCCTGCGGGTTCAAGACCTGCCTGGGCAACTTGGCGAGACTTCATCTCTACAATTAAAATCAAAAAATTAGCTGGGCGTGGTAGCACACGCCTGTAGTTCCAGCTACTTGGAAGGCTGAGGCGGAAGGATCGCTGGAGCCCAGCAGGTCGAGGCTGTGGTGGCCGGGAGCGTGCCACTGCACTCCAGTCTGGGCAACACAGTGAGACCCCAACTCAAAAAAAAAAAAAAATCAAATACAGAATAACACTCATTTTAATGAACTATGTGCCAGACCACTGAGGGGACAAATACATGAACAAAACATAATTCATGTCCTCAAAACTTTGCAAGGAGATAAACAAGAAAACATATGATTGAAAGAGATGCCTGGGCATGGTACCTCATGCTTGTAATCCCAGTACTTTGGGAGGCTGAGGCAGGAGGATTATTTGAGCCCAGAAGTTCGAGACTAGCCTAGACAACAGAGCAAGACCTCATCTCCACAAAAAAAAATTAGCCACAAGTGGTGGTGCACACCTTTAGTCCCAGATACTTGGGAGGCTGAGGTGGAAGGATCACCTGAGCCCAGGAGGTTGAGGCTGTGGTAAGCCGTGATTGCACCACTGTACTCCAGACTGCGTGACAGAGTGAGACCTCAACTCAAAAAAAAAAAAAAGAGGCAAGCAAAAAAAGAACACAGAGAAAGGTCATCTTGGAATGAAGATATAGGGTAATGAGAGGCAAATTTAAAATATAAATAATATTTTACATATATGCACACACACATATATACTATATATATGGAATTAAAATCAACAAGACTTGCTGACTTATTTGATGAGAATCAAGAATGTCTCTGAATTTTCAGTGTCTCAACAGCTACCTAGACAGGCTGACTGCCCTTTTACTAAATGTTGACTCATTATCAACTTGGTAAATCTAAACTGTTCATAAAGGTGGATTTCCAGAGATGTCTAGAGCCATTTGTACCTTAGCTACATGATGACTTTGGTTTACTTATCTACTTTCTAGTAGTTGGCTCTAATTTCCCTTTTGTCTCATTAGTTGAAGCTTACTGATACTCAGGTCTCGAACCTTCACCTCTAGACCTTCTACTGTCCAAGCACATCTGCCATTCACAGTTTTCCCCTACTTTTGCTTGTTAGTCCCTTTTTTCTAAGTTGGTTGGTAACATTTAACTGTGGCTTTATAAATTCTGCTATCCATGAATATTCACAGTCCATCATCCTTAGTTAGGCCTGTAGGTTTTCATCGTTGCACGGCACACAAAGGTGCAATAACAATTCAAACTCAGCCGGGCTCGGTGGCTCAGCCTGTAATCCAGCGCCTTTGGAAGGCTGAGGTGAGTGGATTGCCTGAGCCCGCGGGATCAAGACCTGCCTGGGCAGCGAGACCTCATCTCTACAATAAATCAAAAAATCAGTTGGGTGTGGTAGCGCATGCCTGTAATTCCGGCTACTCAGAAGGCTGAGGCGGAAGGATCGCCGGAGCCCAGCAGGTCGAGGCTGCAGTGGCCGAGACCGGCCACTGCACTCCAGTCTGGGCGACAGAGTGAGACTCCAACTCAAAAAAAAAAAACAATTCAAACTCCTAATCCCGCAAATATCTGGTTTATGCCTATTCCAGATGCTGATGTTACTTAATTCTGACCTAAGATTGAGACACTGTTATATCTATCAAATTTGAAATATGCACACATCAGGCCAAGAGATTTTTTTAAATTATCCTTTCTGAAAAATAATTATTAAACAAGAGACAGGAAAATCAGCTAAAAGAAAAAACAGACTTTTAGAAACAAGAAAAATAGGCCGGGCTCAGTGGCTCACCCTGTAATCCCGTGCTTTGGGAGGCCAAAGTGAGTAAATTGCCTGAGCCTGCAGGTTCGAGAACCTCCAGGGCAACTTGGCGAGACCTCATCTCTACAATAAGTCAAAATATCAGCCGGGCGTGGTAGCACGTGCCTGTACTTCCGGCTCCTCAGAAGGCTGAGGCGGAAGGATTGCCGGAGCCCAGCAGGTCAAGGCTGCAGTGGTCAGGACAGGCCACTGCACTCCAGTCTGGGTGACAGAGTGAGACTCCGACTCAAAAATTTAAAAAAAGACTCAGAAACAAGAAAAATATGGGAAAGTAAGTTTCTATTTTTAAAATTTTTTTTAGCTTTTTAAACAAAGCAGAAATACAAATACAAATTACTGAAATAGTGACAAAAAGAAAAAGAGTAAATTGCTGGCAAGTTAATTTCCATGTAGCTCAGTTACTCATAACTGAAAGGATGTTTTCTGCAAAGAATTTTCACGTCAGCATGTTACTAAAATTGTTTTCCCTAAAATCGTTTTACAAATTCAAAAAAAGTTTTATAAATTAAAAAAAAAATTTCTCCACTTTAGAAAAATAATAGTATATGCCACATACTTCACATGTGACTTTTTGGGAGATTGAGTATAAATAGTGCCAGGCTTGGTGGCTCAAGCCTGTAATCCCAGCACTTTGGGAGGCTGAGGCAAGAGAACTGCCTGAGTTTAGGGGTTCGAGATCAGCCTGGGCAACTTGGTGAGATCTAGTATCTACAATAAATCAAAAAACAAGCCAGGTGTGGTAGCACATGCCTGTAGTTCTAGCTACTTGGAAGGCTGAGGCAAAAGGACCGCCTGAGCCCAGCAGGTCTAGGCTGTGGTGGGCGTGAGCATGCCACTGCACTCCAGCCTGGGCAATAGAGTGAGATTCTGATTAAAAAAAAAAAAAGTATGAATAAATTGGTGGCAGTCAGTCTGTGGTCAAGTTCAAGAAGACTAGAGATGTAGCCGGGCATGGTAGCGCCCTGTAGTTCCAGCTGCTTGGAAGGCTGAGGCGGAGGGATAGCCGGAGCCCAGCAGGTCGAGGCTGCGGTGGCTGGGAGCGGCCGCTGCACTCCAGTCTGGGCGACAGAGTGAGACTCCAACTCAAAAAAAAAAAAAAAAAGACTAGAGATAAATGAAAGTGACTACTCTGAAGGGCCCATGGTCCTCTGTAAATGCCCCCCCTAGGTGTTATCTCCTGGGCCATGTCACTTACTTTCTCTAGGTGTTGTCAGGATATTAGAAAGTTAGGGAAATCTGGCTATAAACACTTGAACCAACTTGACAGTAAAAATTTTACTTTTGTATTTTCACCAAAGAACAGTGAGATGTTCTCTCCTCTATGTGCCCTGCTATTTATTTATTTATTTTTGAGTCGGAGTCTCACTCTGTTGCCCAGGCCGGAGGGCAGTGGCACCCTCATGGCCACTGCAGCCTCAACCTACTGGGCTCAAACGATCCTTCCACCTCAGCCTTCTAAGTAGCTGGAACTACAGGCACTTGTACAACCACGCCTGGTTAATTTTTTTATTGATAGTAGAGATGAGGTTTCACCAAGCTGCGCAGGCTGGTCTCGAACCCGTAGACTCAGGGAATCCTCTCACCAAGTGCTAGGATTATAGGTGTAAGTCACCACATCTGGCCTACTGTTATTATAATTTTAGGGAGACATTCTAAAATCCAGCATCTAGCAAATTTCACCTCTAAAATATTCATTGTTTAAAAAAAACCTGAGCCCCTATTATGTGTAGGTTCTTGTACTATGAAATTAATGATTTTGAACCTACCCTCACAGAGTTCACTGTCAAGGTGGGAAGATAGTCACATTAAATATATTCAGTACAAGCCATGGATTAAGTGCTAGCCTGCAATGACGTCAAGAGCTGAGGTAGTATTGCCTGACCCGTGAGGTTCAACCCGCCTGGCAGGAGACCTCATCTCTACAATAAATCAAAATTCAGCCAGCGTGGTATGCTGCCTGTAATTCCGGCTCTGGAGCTGAGGTGAAGGATTGCCGAGCCACGTCGAGGTGTCGAGCCCACGCCTCCAGTCTGGGCAAGTGAGACCTAAATATATAAATAAATAAATAAATAAATAAATTTCAGTACAAGATGAGAAAAATCGTAAGTGCTGCCTGCATGACAGAAACAAAGAGCTGTAGGCATCAGAAAAGTATTTGTCCTGAGCCTGTCAGAAGGTCCTGTAACAAGCCAAAAGCATTTTAGCTGAACCCTGAAAGATGTGTAGGACTTACAGGTTTAGAGACTTGGAATAAGGGCTAACCAAGTAGAAGAATCACCATACATAAAAAGGAGAAACAACAGTAATCCAGTCCAGCTGAAGTAACAAATAATATTTAATGGAGTAAAGTACTGAGTTATAAGACCAGATTGTTTTGAAAATAAGACTGAAGAGGCTGGATTTTAAACTTGGGCAATTAAAAATCCTGAAGGATATCCAAATACAATACAACTCAAATTTTAATAAGTGACAATATAAAAACCAAAAGAGACAAAAACTAAATGTATACACCAAGCACTCCCCATTAAATTATCTTCACAACTCCTAAATGAAATCCATAATAATAATTTTTAAAGTAGAAATCTCTATACTTAAACTACCGTTAAAAAAAACTCTTCTCTTTCCAACATCAATTTCCTGCAAATACACAATTCTTTTATTAAAAAAAAAAAAAGACCTATATGACCCTGTTGTCTATTCCAACCATCCTTTCCTTATGTCTTTCACATTTTCTCAAACAAATGGCCAGTACCCAAAGAATGCCTTTATTTCTTTATTACTTATCCCTAATTTGGCTTGCACCCTCACTACTCTGATCTTTATTAGTGCACTTTCATTAATGACTTCCTTTACAAATTCAACATCCTGTTTTTCCTTCATTCTTTCTGAATCCTGTAGCTTTTTACAATCCTGTCCCTAAAAATTCTCTTGTGCCTTTCAGCATCACTGCACTTTCTTTTTTTTTTTTTTTTGTCGTTGGAGTCCCCCCCGCCCCCCCCCTGTCGCACCCCCAGACGGGAAAAGTGCATGCATTTTTGGGGGCTCGACTCCCAGGCCACTCCCCCCCCAGGCCTTGGGGACCTCCCTGGGGTTTTCCATTCCCAATCCTTCCAGCTCTTTCCCAGCCTTTCCCAAAAGTTACCCCTGGGAATCTAACCAGGCCCCAAGGGGCGCTACCACTGACCCTGGCTGGATTTTTTGGGGGAATTCATGTTGTAGAAAATGAGGTCTCACTGCCCAGGCGGGTCTCGAACCTGCGGGCTCAGGCAATCCACTCACCTCAGCCTCCCAAAGGCGCGGGATTACAGGCTGAGCCACCGAGCCCGGCTTGAAGTGACATTTCTAAAGATGTTTGCATTAATCGATGGCAAAGATAAAAGAATTTGTTTTTCACAATAAGTTTTACTTCTAACAGTAAGATTTTTGCAGGCATTTGTGAGAAATTAGTAAAAATTCCTGGAAATCTATAAAGCCAGAACATACAGTCAAAGGTTTAAAAGTTTAGGCTATCGGGCAAGGCCTGAAGATTTAGTCAAATTTAGAGGATCAAGTCAGACACCTCTGGGCAAAAATAAAACAAGGAAACAAAAAAAAAAAAGCCAGGCTCTGTAGTTAAGTCAAAAATGCCTGTATAACCAGGCTGAAGAAACAATGAACAAAACTTTGCCACACATGTCCTATTTAGGTCAAGAGTAAAGCCCAAGCCTGAGGCCCTCAGATGAAGGGAAGTGGGTGTGCCTATCAGACTTGGTATGGAGTAAGGAAACAGATAAGAAACTAACAGACCCTCCTCAAGCATTTTAAAAGGGCAGAAAACTTTCCCATGCATTCCAAAGAAAACCAGGGAAAGGATTTACCTGGTGGCTGTAATCCCAGCACTTTGGGAGGCCTAGAAGGGAGGATCACTGGAGCCCAAGAATTCCAGACCAGCCTGGGTAACACAGTAAGACCCCATTTTTACATAAAATCAAAAAATAAGCCAGGCATGGTGGCATGTGCCTTATAGTCCAAGCTACTCAGAAGGCTGAGACAGGAGAATTGCTTGAGCCCCAGAGATGGAGGCTGCAGTGAGCCTTGATCATGCCACTGCACTCCAGCCTGAGAAACACAGTGAAACCCTGACCGAAAATAAACAAAAAACCCCAATAACAACCAAAAACAAACAAACAAACAAAAAAACAGGCAAAAACTAGAATTACCCACTCCTCTGCTCTTTTTTCTTTTGTGTAGATTACGAAGGAAACTAAAACTACAATATGAAAAAACATAGCTTTATTCAATTCAAGATTTTCTTCGTTTTGTGTAATGTAGCAATGGAATTTTCTACAAGGTCTCTGTGAAACTTATGACTAAAGGTGATGACCTTATGACACATTTCACTGGCAATAATATAAATAAATGGCAATTTGCAAACTACTACTTCTATTTCTTTGTATATGGCAATATGTGGCATTCTCAATAGAATGGGCATCTCAATGTTTAAATGCTAGTTAAATTGTGAAACAAAAATAATTTCTTATAATGAGGAACTCTATCTGGAACCTACCTGGATCTAACAAGTAATGTAGAAAACAAATAACTTGCCTTGCAATTTACAAAGCATTTATATACATATTATCTCACTGAATCCTCACAACAACCCTGCAGAGTAAGACAGGCACAGTCACTGTATAAAATACAGAACTGAGACACTAAGACACAGGTAGGTCACAGTTAATCAGAGATGAAAAGCACCCTCAAAAACTGCAACAGAATTAGGAACTCATATCTCAGGACTTCAGATGAAAATTTAATGAGTGGCATAAGACAACTGAATATTTTCTGAGTAATGACTTACAGTCAATATAATTCACAAACGTAAAAACAACTTAGGGCACACCTTTACTTCAGAGCACTTCTTTTTTTTTTTTAATTATTTTGTGGGTCTTCACTATCCATACTGGAACTCCAAAACAAAGATAATCAAGTTTTCCTACCAGGTTAGGAAAAGCCCTAACAAACCAAGAAGTGAAATGTTCTACAAGGTCTCTACTAGGCTAATTCATACTTTAAAATACCTACAAACACAGAAGCTCAATCTAGTCTTATCACAGCAGCTGGGTGGGACTATTTCATTCTAAGCTGTAGCCCTAGTGAGAACTATTAATAAAATCTGAGAGAGAACAATTCATTGAAAAGATCACAGGGACTAACTGCAGATTTTCCCTGTAAAATCAAATTCTATCATCTGAAGCCTTTCTCGATGCCTAAGAGGTTAAAACTCCAAAAGCAGAGCACTCTGCTTCTAACTCTTTAAGTGAGGATTAGAAAATATGCTACAGATACTCAAAGTTGCAATTTATAAACATACAATACATAAAACCAGTATTTTCTTTAAATTCCCAAGCAGGAACCATGAAACTACTGAACACCAAAAACAGATTACAGAATTTTAAAAATCAAATTATACTTATGACTTTATTGCCAGAGACAGCAATATAAAAATCTCAGATGCCAAAAACAATCAACTAAAACAGCACTTGGTTAGTCACTCTTTTTAGAATCATCCTTGATTTTTCACGAGAAGGTTTGATGAAAGAGATAAGAGTGATGAAAACTAAATAATTTACTAATATTATTAATGCTGAAATAAAGTATAATTCTATAGAACTACATAACATCTCACAATTCAATGGCATTTGTCATTTTTAATATAAATGATCACACAGAAATCTATTTTGAGAAATGCATGATCATTAGGCATTTAAATTCATAGTACTACTTGACAATTATAGGCTGATATGGTTACAAATTCTCCAACTTTCTTTCCCCCTTGAAGGCTTTATAACAAAACGTTAAGAGAAAATGATTCAAGCTGGGTTCAGTGGCTCAGCCCGTAATCCCGCACCTTTGGGAGGTGGAGGTGAGTGGATGCCTGTGCCGCTGAGATCCGACCTGGGGAACTTGGCAAGACCTCATCTGTACAATAAATCAAAAATTACCAGCCATGGTAGCAGCCTTAGTTCCAGCTACTCGGAAAGCTGAGCGGAAGGATTGCCGGAGCCCAGCAGTCCATTGGCCGGAGCTGCCACTTCTCTCCACCTAGGGACAGTGAGTTTTCTTCTAGAAAATAAAATTACTTCTGTTTAAGCATGTAACTGTATAAATTTGAGTAATAGTAATCCCAACGCAAA
>JAPVLO010005308.1:0-11031 GCA_027257055.1 Cephalopachus bancanus | reverse complement strand
CAGAGTGTGCTTCATTGATTCTGTTAGTTTAATGACTTAATTCTATTCCTACTGTATTGTTCCCTTTTTTTATCTTCCTTTTCTTCTCTTTTCTTCTCTCTGTAAACCATATCTTTGTATAGAGGAACAGCACACCAATAAGGTGGTTGGTTAGCTTGTACGTTAGCATTAGTATATATATATTTTTTTGTATGGGAGTTGGTTCATCTGTAGCTGTGGTCTATTGTTTTTATCTGTTTCAGTATAGGCCTCTCTCTCCATTTGTTGGCACACTCATTTGTTTCCCCCCTTACTCCTCTATCTCTCCATCCCCCTCTTCAACCGACTGTCTGCTCCATTCTCTTCCCTCTGCTAACCACATTTTATTTCAGGGAGTAAACCTACAGCTCCACTGCATGGACAGATTCCAAGGCAGTGGGAAGTGGGTTCCAGATTAGTCACACACCTGTAGGCGAATATCAGGACCTGCAGATACATATTGAATCACGGCTCCCCCCTTAAGTAAATCTCAAAACTGCAAACCTAGTGTGCAGCTCCAACCTACAGTGCAGCTCCACAACTGAAAAAATTCAAACACAAGAGATTCAGAGAACCCCTGCAAGACAACAAATGAGAAGACCAACTCCCAGACACAAAATTCGCCTAAACAAAGTAGCTATAAAAGAAAAAATCCTAAAGGCAGCAAGAGAAAAAGGCCAGACTCCCTACCAGGGAAGACCAGTTAGAATAGCAGCAGATTTATCCACAGAAACTTTTCAGGCTAGGAGAGCCTGGAGCCCTATCTTCAAAGTTCTAAAAGATAAACAATTTCAATCAAGATTAACCTACCCAGCCAAACTAAGCTTCATTAGTGAGGGAGAATTGAAATCTTTTCCAGATATCCAATCCCTAAGAACCTACGCTGCCACCAGACCACCTCTACAAGAAACACTTAAGAAAGTACTCAACACAGAAGAAAAAAAAAATAACAACAACATTCTTCACAAGAGTATAGGCAAAATATTAAAAACACACATGAGCCAACTCCAAAACCCAAATAAAGACAACAAACAAACTGGAACAACTCTGTAAGAACCTTATGACAGGGATCAACTCTTGCATTTCAATTATTAGCCTAAATGTGAATGGACTAAATGAACCACTGAAAAGACATAGAATGGCAAAATGGATAAAATATCATCAGGCAACAATCTATTGCCTTCAAGAGACTCACCTCACTAGAAAGGACACCAACAGACTCAAAGTAAGAGGATGGGAAACAAATTTCAGGCGAATGGAATACAAAAGAAAGGAGGAGTAGCGATCTTAATCTCAGACAAAATACCCATCAAGCTATTAAAATTAAAAAAAATACAGAAGACCACTACATAATGATAAAAGGCTCAATCCATCAACAAGAAATATCTATCCTAAACATATATGCACCCAACATAGGTGCACCAACTTTCATAAAGCAACTTCTAGGAAAACTAAAGAAAGATATTGACTCTAACACCATCATAACTGGGGACTTTAATACCCCACTCCCAATCCTAGACAGATCATCAGGACAAAAAATCAGCAAGGAGATGCGGAACCTCAATGTGACTTTGGACCAAATGGACTTAACTGATACCTACAGAACACTCCATCCAAACACCACAGAATATACATTCTACTCATCACCGCATGGAACGTATTCTAAGATCGAACACGTAATTGGCCATAAATCAAGCATAAGCACATTTAAAAGGACTGAAATTCTACCATGCACCTTCTCAGACCACAGTGGAATAAAAATAAACATTGACACCAACAAAATTCCCCCCAAACCCACAAAGACATGGATACTAAACAGCTTGATGTGAAACAACTCCTGGATCAATGATGAAATCAAAATACAGATCAAAAGATACCTGGAAACAAATGAAAATGAAGAAACATCTTGCCAAAATCTCTGGGATGCCTTGAAAGCTGTAGTAAGAGGGGAATTTATATCTCTACAAACACACATGAAGAAAATAGAAGGAACACAAATTAACAACCTAACAAGTCACCTAAAGAAGCTGGAAAAGCAAGACCACAAAACCCTAATTTCAGCAGAAGAATCCAGATCACCAAAATAAAAGCCCAAATCCAGGACACAGAAGAAAAAAAGATAATACAAAAAATCAATGAAACAAAATGCTGGTTCTTTGAAAGGATAAACAAGGTTGATGGTCCCCTAGCTAGACTGACCAAGAAAAAATGAGGAAAAAACCAAATAAGCACAATCAGAAACACAAAAGATGAAGTCACATCTGACCCTGAAGAAATACAAAAGATCATTAGGGACTACTACTTACACTTGTGTGGAAACAAACTTGAAAACCTTAAGGAAATGGAGGACCCTCTGACATCACACTACCTACCTAGATTTGAACAAGAAGAAATTGAGACCCTAAATAGACCAATAACAATCAAGGAAATCGACTACGTAATAAGAAAACTTCCTACAAAAAAAAGCGCTGGTCCAGATGGCTTTCCAGCAGAATTCTACAAGACATTTAAGGAGGAGCTGATACCAATCCTACTGAAAGTATTCCAGGCTATTGAAAAAGATGGAACCCTCCCCAAATCATTTTACAAAGCCAACATCACATTGATATCCAAGCCAGGTAAAGATCCAACCAAGAAAGAGAACTACAGGCCAATATCTTTGATGAACATAGATGCTAAAATTCTCAACAATATCCTAGCAAACTGAATTCAGCAATACATCTCAAAAATCATCCATCATGACCAAGTAGGCTTCATTCCTGGGATGCAAGGAATGTTCAACATTCATAAAACCATAAATGTAATTAAACACATTAACAGATGTCAAAACAAAAACCACATGATTATATCACTAGATGCAGAAAAAGCTATTGATAAAATCCAGCACCCCTCCTGATAAAAACCCTGGAAAATCTAGGCATACGGGGAACATACCTCAAAATAGTAAAAGCCATCTACAAGAAACCCACAGCCAGCATACTCCTAAATGGGCAAAAATTGTAACCATTTCCCCTGAAAACTGGAACAAGACAAGGATGCCACTCTCAACCCTCCTGTTCACCATAGTATTGGAAGTCCTGGTGCAAGCAATCAGAGAAGAGGAGGCAATCAGGGGTATCCAAGTAGGAAAAGAGGAAGTCAAGTTACCTCTCTTTGCAGATGATATAATTGTGTACCTTGAAAACCCAAAAGAATCTGTCAAAAACCTCCTTACACTGAAAAAAGTCTTTGACAAAGTCTCGATACAAAATAAATGTACAAAAGACAATCGCATTTCTCTACACCAATAATAAACAAACAGTAACCCAAATAAAAAACACAATTTCATTCACAATAGTCACAAAAAAAAGAAATACCTTGGCAACTTCCTAACCAGAGACATGAAAGACCTTTACAATGAAAATTACAAAACATTGCTCAAAGAAATCAAAGATGACACAAACAAGTGGAAAAATATCCCATGCTCATGGATTGGAAGAATCAACATTGTGAAGATGTCCATCTTACCAAAGGCAATCCAGAAATTCAATGCAATATTCATCAAATTATCAGCAACATTCTTCTCAGACCTAGAAAAGACAACACAGGAATTCATATGGAAACATAAATATCCAAGAATAGCCAGAACAATCCGCAGCAAAAAAAAAAAAAAAAAACAAAGCAGGTGGTATCACATTACCAGACTTCAAACTTTACTATAAAGCTACAATCATCAAACAGGCATATAGATATAGGAACATGCATATAGATCAATAGCATAGAATTGAGATTCCAGAAGCAAAACCTCAATTTCTCAACCAACTCATCTTTGACAAGGCCTCTACCACCTACCACTGGGGAGAGGAGAACCTATTCATTAAATGGTGCTGGGAACACTGGCTAACCACATGCAGAAGATTGAAACAGGACCCCTATCTATCCCCATGCACAAAGGTTAACTCCAAATGGATCAGAGACCTAAATGTAAAACCTCAAACCATAAGAACCTTAGAAAATGAAGGAAATACCCTCATGGAAATAGGAACTGGCATCCAATTCCTGAACAAAACCTGAAACCCACAGGTCATAAGAGAGAAGATAGACAAGTGGGACCTTATTAAACTGACAAGCGTCTGCAAGGCCAAAGAAACCATCAAGAGAGCAGGGAGACAGCCTACAGACTGGGAAAAAGTATTTGCCAACACCAGGTCTGACAAAGACTTAACATCCTGGATCTACAAGGAACTAAAACGTGCTGAAAAGAAAAAAACAAACAACCCCATTACAAAATGAGCAAAAGAGGACATCCGAGCAGCCAACAAACACATGAAGAAATGTTCAACCTCACTAATCATCAGGGAGATGCAAATCAAAACCACACTGAGATACCACCTAACTCCAGTCAGAATGGCAATTATCAACAACTCTAAAAATAACATCTGCTGGAGTGGGTGTGGTGAAAAGGGAACACTTCTACACTGTTGGTGGGAGTGTAAACTAGTGCAACCTCTATGGAATGCCCTGTGGTGATTCCTAAAAGCTCTAAATATCAACCTCCCATATGATCCCACAATCCCCCTACTGGGAATATACCCAGAAGAACTCAAATCACTCTATAAAAAAGATACCTGCACACGTATGTTTATCACAATAGCAAGAAGCTGGAAACACCCTTGCTGCCCATCAAAAGAGGATGGGATTTTAAAAATGTGGTACATATACATTATGGAATACTACGCAGCCATAAAAAAGAACAAAATCATGAATTTCGCAGCAACTTGGATGGAACTAGAGTCTATAATACTGAGGGACATCTCACAGAAACAAAGATCTGAGTATCACGTGTTCTCACTCATATAATGGACCTTGAACATCCAATGTAATACTTTAAGAAAATTACTGATGGTACTGGGAAACTATGGGGGGGAGGGAGATGGGATTAACAGTAGGAAATATCTGTCTGGGGATGGGGAAACACCTCCTATCAACAGGGTCCCTGAATGAAATGTGATTGTACACCTAACCCTAAACTGTACTCCACAAGACCATAATAAAAAATATTGATTATGAAAAAAAATTAAAGACTTCATAAATAATTAAAATGTTTTACTAGCCAACTGTTCACATATTTTAGGGCACTTTGGAAAACGTCATAGAATAATAGAGTGATTTTCAAGCACAATCATATTTGTGGATCCACTCTACTCTTTGAAAACCTCTAATGTAGTACAAGTTGCCCCAGCCCGAGAAGGTAAGAGATCTGGCATCTATTCTTGGCTGCCAATCCATTGCCATATAATCCCAGGAAAGTTCTTTCACCTTTTATTTAATTTCCTCATATATATAATGAAAACTTTAAGCTGGGGATATTGAAGATCTTTTTCTTTTTTTATTTTATTTATTTATTTATTTATTTATTTATTTTTTGATTTGGAGTCTCACTCTGTCTCCCAGACTGGAGTGCAGTGGCCACTCCTGGCCACCACAGCCTTCACCTGCTGGGCTCCAGCGATACTTCCACCTCAGCCTTCCGAGTAGACGCAATTACAGATGTGCTTTACCACACCCGGCTAATTTTTTGATTTTATTGTAGAGATTAGGTCTCACCTGCCCAGGCGGGTCTCGAGCGCGCAGGCTCAGGCAATCCACTCACCTCAGCCTCCCAAAGGCATGGGAGAAGATCTTTTTCAACTTTAACATTTTTATATGTAATATTTCCTTTGAAAACATTATATCTTAATAGCCTCTAATCCCATTAGAAGAATCAATTCCTGGTGATTGGCTACCCTAACTTTCCCAAATGATATCACACACTCCTATTTCTTAATAGTTTACACACACAGTTCATTTTCTTCAAGGTGTCTTTTTTTTGTGTACTTTAAAACGAGCAAGCAAAAAAATGAAACCAATCTTATTTTTTCCACCTTTGAAATGCTGCTCTTCCATATAGATTTCAAAGTCATCTTTCTATGATTTTTCTACCTTCAGGCTTTTACTTTATTTAAAGCCTTGTCAAGACATCCCTAAAGCCATATAAATGATTGGCTTTTTTTCCATTTTCAGTAGATTTTTCTGTTTTTCCCATTTAACTCAGAGTGAACAAAGAGTAGACATGAATTTAAAGC
Source organism: Cephalopachus bancanus (assembly GCA_027257055.1). Lineage (NCBI taxonomy): Eukaryota > Metazoa > Chordata > Mammalia > Primates > Tarsiidae > Cephalopachus > Cephalopachus bancanus. The sequence goes on along the minus strand of JAPVLO010005308.1, from coordinate 4,909 downwards.
ATGTATTTAAGCACACATGTAAATGTATTTAAAAATATATGTATTTAAAAGAGATTTGGAGAAGCGGCAAGATGGCGATGGGGCAACAGGGTCTGTGAAACCCTCTGCAAAGGAGAGCTGCAGTGGGCCTCTGACTCTCGCCTGGGGGGCTACGGACCCCAACATCGCAGCCTGATCTTCATACAGAGCTTGGCCATTGCCACTGGACAGTCACTGCAGCGCAAACGGCGCTGCTGCCGCCGCACCCCTGACCCCGCCGCCACTGCTGCCACTGCTGTAGCACATCACACCACCCGGGCCGGAGGTGATCCACTTCAGTCCTTCATGCCCCTCCAGGGAAGATCTGCTGGGATCGCTGCCACCTCTCTCGCAACCAGGACGTCCTGCCTGCCGTGGGTCTCCAGCTGTCTACCCTGAAGCAGGCAGCCATCTTCAGCCTTTGCCGTTCCTGTCCGCCCCGCCCCCTCTGGAGAGAGCAACTGAGATAGCACCACCTGCTGGCGATTCAAGGTAACAACACCGAAACGGGAGAAACAAGCTTGATAAAGACATAGGCCAGAGTGGTGACCAGAGGGTGATCTGAACTGTCCTTCACAGCACACCAGGGGCAACTGACCCTAACTGCAAACTAATTTACCAGCTTGAAAAGAAAACTAGAAATCAGACCTGAAAGGACATTGGACTTAAACAAAATGTCTCAGAGTGTGCTTCATTGATTCTGTTAGTTTAATGACTTAATTCTATTCCTACTGTATTGTTCGCTTTTTTTTTTCTTTTTTCCTCTTCCTTTTCTTCTCTTTTCTTCTCTGTAAACCATATCTTTGTTTAGAGGGACAGTACACCAATAAGGTGGTTGGTTAGCTTGTGTGCTAGCATCACTATATGTTTTATTTTTTTGTATGAGAGTTGGCTCGTTTGTAGCTGTAGTCTATTGTTTTTATCTGTTTCAGTATAGGCCTCTCTCTATTTGTTGGCACACTCATTTGTTTCCCCCCGTACTCCTCTATCTCTCCACCCCCCTCTTCAACCCACTGTCTGCTCCATTCTCTCCCCTCTGTTAACCACATTTTATTTCAGGGAGTAAACCTACAGCCCACTGCATGGACAGACTCCAAGGCAGTGGGAAGTGGGTTCCAGATTATCCACGCACCTGTCAGCGAATACCAGGATCTGCAGATAGATTTTGAATCACAGCTCCCCCCTTAAGTAAATCTCAAAACTGCAAAAAGAACCACCCCCAACCTACAGTGCAACTCCAGAATTGAACAAAGGAAGAGGGCATACATAAAGAATAGGAGATTGAACAAACAGAAGTAAAACCAATCCCTTTACCCCTGAACAACAGAATTAAAGAAGACGGTGACATGGAGGGAAGGAAAAAGTAGGGAGGGGGAAAAACCACACAAATGAAGAAAAACCAAAAGAAGAATATAGGCCTCACACAGATCCCTGGGAGATCAGACACTGACAAAACAAATTCTGGAACACAAACAATGAAGAGCACCCAGAATGACTGGTTACATGCAAGAAACCCAGATATCAAGACATTAATGGAGAGAATTTTTAAAATTGAGGAGAGACAAGAGGAAAATAGGAAGGAGCTGATGTCAGAAATGACAGCAGTAAAGAATACTGTGATGGAAATGAACAACAGACTAATAAGCATGGAAAGTAGAATCAGTCAAGCAGAAGAAAGAATCTCAGAGCTCAAAGACCAAAACACAGAACTAAACCAAACTGTCAAAAGCAGCCTGGGCAGCGAGACCTCATCTCTACAATAAATCAAAAAATCAGCCGGGCATGGTAGCGCATGCCTGTAATTCCGGCTACTCGGAAGGCGGAGGCGGAAGGATCGCCGGAGCCCAGCAGGTGAGGCTGCGGTGGCCGGAAGCGGCCACCGCACTCCAGTCTGGGTTACAGAGTGAGACTCCAACTCAAAAAAAAAAAAAAAAAAAAAAAAAAAAAAAAAGAAAAGAAGCTCAAAAAGACAGAACAAAACCTGCAAGAGATGAATTATCTCTTCAAGAGACCAAACCTAAGAGTATCTGGGCTTCCTGAGGCAGAGAGAGAAACAGAAGCCACACTGGAAAAAACATTTCATGAAATCATTCAAGAAAACTTCCCTCAACTCATCAAGGATGAAAAAATTCAAACACAAGAGATTCAGAGAATCCCTGCAGGACAACAAATGAGTAGACCAACTCCCAGACACATAATAATTCACCTAAACAAAGCAGCTATAAAAGAAAAAATCCTAAAGGCAGCAAGAGAAAAAGGCCAGACTACCTACCAGGGAAGACCAATTCGAATAGCAGCAGATTTATCCACAGAACACTTTCAGGCTAGGAGAGCCTGGAGCCCTATCTTCAAAGTTCTAAAAGAGAAATAATTTGAACCAGGAATAACCTAACCAGGAAAACTAAGCTTCATTAGTGGGGGAGAATTGAAATATTTTCCAGATATCCAATCCCTAAGAACCTATGCTGCCACCAGACCACCTCTACAAGAAACACTTAAGAAAGTACTCAACACAGAAGAAAAAGAAAAAAGAACAACAACATTCTTCACAAGAGTATAGGCAAAAGATTAAAAACACACATGAACCAACTCCAAAACCCAAAGAAAGACAACAAACAAACAGGAACAACTCTGTAAGAACTTTATGACAGGGATCAACTCTTGCATTTCAATTATTAGCCTAAATGTGAATGAACTAAATGCACCACTGAAAAAACATAGAATGGCAAAATGGATAAAATATCATCAGGCAACAATCTATTGTCTTCAAGAGACTCACCTCACTAAAAAGGACACCCACAGACTCAAAGTAAGAGGATGGAAAACAAACTTTCAGGTGAACAGAATACAAAAGAAAGGAGAAGTAGCAATCTTGATTTCAGACAAAATACCCTTCAAGCAATTAAAAATAAAAAAAGATACAGAAGGCCACTACATAATGATAAAAGGCTCAATCCATCAACAAGAAATATCTATCCTAAACATATATGCACCCAACATAGGTGCGCCAACTTTCATAAAGCAACTTCTTGGAAAACTAAAGAAAGATATTGACTCTAACACCATCATAACTGGGGACTTTAATACCCCACTCACAACCCTAGACAGATCATCAGGACAAAAAATCAGCAAGGAGATGCGGAACCTCAATGTGACTTTGGACCAAATGGACTTAATTGATACCTACAGAACACTCCATCCAAAGACCACAGAATATACATTCTACTCATCACCACATGGAACATATTCTAAGATCTACCACATACTCGGCCATAAATCAAGCATAAGCAAATTTAAAAGGACTGAAATTCTACCATGCACCTTCTTGGACCACAGTGGAATAAAAATAAACATTGACACCAACAAATTCCCCCCAAAACCCACAAAGTCATGGACACTAAACAGCATGATGCTAAACAACTCCTGGGTCAATGATGAAATCAAAACAGAGATCAAAAGATACCTGGAAACAAATGAAAATGAAGAAACATCTTACCAAAATCTCTGGGATGCCCTGAAAGCTGTAGTAAGAGGAGAATTTAAATCCCTACAAACACACATGAAGAAAATGAAAGGAACAGAAATTCACAACCTAACAAACCACCTACAGAAGTTGGAAAAGCAAGACCACAAAAACCCTAATTTCAGCAGAAGAATCCAGATCACCAAAATAAAAACCCAAATCCAGGACATAGAAGACAAAAAGATAATACAAAAAATCAATGAAGCAAAAGCTGGTTCTTCGAAAGGATAAACAAGATCGATGGTCCCCTAACTAGACTGACCAAGAAAATACAAGAAAAAAACCAAATAAGCACAATCAGAAAAGCAAAAGATGAAGTCACATCTGACCCTGAAGAAATACAAAAGATCATCAGAGACCACTATGTACACTTGTGTGGAAACAAACTTGAAAACCTTAAGGAAATGGAGAACTTTCTGACATCACACAACCTACCTAGGTTGGAACAAGAAGAAATTGAGTCCCTAAATAGACCAAAAACAATCAAGGAAATCGGCTACGTAATAAGAAAACTTCCTACATAAAAAAGCCCTGGTCCAGATGGCTTTCCAGCAGAATTCTACAAGACATTTAAGGAGGAGCTGATACCAATCCTACCGAAGGTATTCCAGGCTATTGAAAAAGATGGATCTCTCCCCAAATCATTTTACAAAGCCAACATCACAAATGTAATTGTACACCTAACCCTTAACTGTACCCCACAAAACCATAATAAAAAATATTAAAAAAAAATAAAAGAGAGAGTCGTAGATTTTTCTAGGGAACAGCAGAATTATTTTAAAATATGAGGGGGGACACAAAAAGACCCCAGAATTTTCTTTTGAAGTGTAGGCCCTTAGTAATACTGGCTTCCTCGGCTAAGTAAGTGTTCTAAGAACTGATCGACATTGGTACACCAGTTAGCATTATTGTGAGAGGCTTTATTTGACTTCAGTTTTATATATATATAAAATTTGTAGAATATAAATTTGTAGAATTCTGATAATATTTGTATTTGAATATAGTAATGCTTACAAAAAAAATCAGTTACATTTCCTGGTGAGGTATAGTTCTGCTGTGTCAGATTTAAAATATATTGGGAATTTTTGTATGTTATTTGTTACTTTCCATTCAGACTTATCTTTCAAAAAAAATTATATATATAATTCTTTCAATGCATTTGCCCATTTCATAATAGGTGATTTATGAGCACACATGCCCACACCGGGCTGAGCATTCAGCAGTTTCTGATCCAAAACAGCATTACCCTGTACCTCACCATCCCAATTCACTGGATCTCACCCTGAGCAATTTTTCTTGTTGTTGTTTGTTTTCCCAGATGAAAAAAGTCCTCAAAGGGAAACATTTTGCTGATGTGGAAGAGGTGAA
>JAPVLO010005307.1:0-10013 GCA_027257055.1 Cephalopachus bancanus | reverse complement strand
TATTACAATAAATAGTGACTGAATATTTCATTTCAATCGCAAATAAATTATAAAATTAAATATCAGATGTGGAACAACAATTGAAATGAGATAATAAAAATAAAAACATAAATGTCATAAAATGTGAAGACATTAATTCCCAAAATTGAAATTGGTCAGTTACGACTAAAGTTATAAGCAGTTGTATAAATGGAATGGAAAATTATCATTTATATTTGGCATTGAAATTGGTACTCATACCAGTGAGAGTAGTTTGTAGAGTTGATTGAGTAAACCACATATTAGAACAAGATAAAGAGAAAATTAAACTTGTAAGTCCAGGAGATACACAGTGTATCCACTTTCCAGCTACTTTATAAAGAGAAATACATGGGTCACATCTTAATGAGAGGTGGGATGGTAATTTTATTTTTTAAATTTATTTATTTTATTTTATTTTATTTTATTTTGAGTTGTAGTCTCACTCTGTCGCCCAGACTGGAGTGCAGTGACCACTCCCGGCCACCACATCATCGACCTGCTGAGCTCCGGCGATTCTTCCACCTCAGCCTGTCGAGTCGCCGGAATTACAGGCATGTGCTACCACGCCTGGCTGAGTTTTTTTGATTTATTGTAGAGATGAGGTCTCGCTGCCCAGGCGGGTCTCGAACCTGCGGGCTCAGGCAATCCACTCACCTCAGCCTCCCAAAGGTGCGGGATTACAGGCTGAGCCACCGAACCCGGCAGGACAGTACTTTTTTTAGTTTTGTTTTGAGTTGGAGTCTCACTCTGTCGCCCAGACTGGAGTGCAGTGGCCGCTCCCGGCCACCGCAGCCTCGACCTGCTGGGCTCTGGCGATCCTTCCGCCTCAGCCTTCCAAGTAGCCAGAATTATAGGCATGCGCTACCACGCCCGGCTGATTTTTTGATTTATTGTAGAGATGATGTCTCTCTGACCAGGCGGGTCTCGAACCCGCGGGTTCAGGCAATCTATTCACCTCAGCCTCCCAATGGCGGGGGATTACAGGTTGAGCCACCGAGCCCAGCTAGGACAGTACTTTAAAAAATAAATTTATTCAGAGTAGTTTGAAAATAAAATAACCCAGGAGTATTCTTGATACATGATTAAGGAGGTTATGAGGTGATGTTGACTGTTTTGATGAATCTGGGATAATTTAGCGCCTTAAACATGGTGCCTAACTTTGCTCCTTTTTGCCCACCATAGGCTTTGGGCTGTAATGCGCTCATATCTTGCTATTTGTAAAATTTTAAAAAAAGGAAAAAAAAAATCACAAAAACACACATGATCTATTACTTCGCCGTGCCCTACTGATGATGACGTATCACACAGAGATATAAAGATATTCAGGGAATAGGGAAGGACTGGGGAATGTCACCCATAAAAAGATGTTTATCTTAAGGGACTTTCACATGAAAGAGGAAACCCAGGTGTTTGTTCAGAAATCATATGGTCAGGTATAAAAAAATCCTCTGTTTTATTGTGCATTTATCCAGCAGACACTATTCATAAATGCATTTTAACTAAACCAATAATATTTTAAGCATTCATCATTTTTTTTGTTGTTGTAATTTAGCCCTCAGCTGTCACTATGGGGTGTATTCTCAGGATTCTCTTAGACCGTCTATGAATTCCCAGCACAGTTCCTGGAACAAAATCCTACATGAAAATCTGAACTCTCTCCACATTTGCAGTCCCTTGAGGGTGACCCATTATCTTTCCCATCCTCAGCCTTCAGGATATTTGTTAATCATTTATTTATTTCTTTATTTTCTTGAGTAGGAGTTTCACTCTGTCACCCAGGATGGAGTTCAGACACTATCATGGCCACCACAGCCTCGACTTGCTGGGCTTAGGCAGTCTTTATGCCTCAGCTTTCCAAGTAGGTATGTGCCACCACGTCCAGCTATTTTTAAAATTTATTTTAGATACAAGGTCTCATGAAGTTGCCCAGTCTGCTCTTGATATTAATAATTTCTTATTTAATGTTCTTACTGCCAGGCATGGCATTTGGCAGTGTCTGCACAAGATGAGAAAACACTTTAAGTTGTTTATCCCTGCAGGCACCTGTCTCATTACTAGTGGATAATCACTGGTGGGGTGATTCAATGCATCTTGTCATCTTCGTGATTTCACCAACCAAGGGACACAGACCAACATTAAAGCAGGTGAAATTGCTCAGATGGTAGACGAGAGGCACCACCATAACTAGTAACCCCAGTGAGGATTTCCCCGTCAAAGGCCAATTTGTCGCTTCCCTCTGGATCATTTTTATCCAGTGGAGACAATTGCAGACCCTTGAGAGTGTGTCTTTGATGTGTCAACTAACTTTAGTAGGGAAAACTGTTGTTTCTGCTGAGATCCACAGCGTATGTAGGGCATTTTTGTACAAACAGCTTCGTTGAGAACAACCTCCCAAGAGCTTGCAGTGTATCTGACATCACATGTCACTCATGGCCAAGGTCACCACTTCTCTTAAGGGAGTCTCATCATGGGATTCCCTCAGAAACAGCTGATCTCTTACCGACTTGATCCTGCCTTAAAAGATTAGAGGCCTTATCATCTGTCAGGGAACATAGAAAACCAGTAATCAGATGAGCACTAAACCAATATACATTCTATTGGTCCTGGAATAAAAGTGCAAGTAAGAATTGCCTGACCCTCTTTTCCTCTAACTGGAATGAAATGTTATGTCAAGAGAACACTGGCAAAGCAAATAACTGTGTCGATGTATTCCTATCCATTGTAATATATTTAAGATGTTGGTTAGAATGCTGATAGGAGGTAAGACTCTGCATGTGTGGTAGGGGTGTATATTAGTACTGTATATCTTCTGCTCAGTGTTGCTGTGACGATAAACCTGCTGTAACATTTATGTTAAATAAGGACATACATTTTGGGGAGTATACTGGTGTTGTGTAAAAAAACAAAAACTATACCTTGACTTACCATATATCTCTTTCTCGGTATTATATGAGGACACAGTTGGCAGGATACAATCTGCAAGCCAGGAAAAAAATCTGCAGGCCAGGTGATAAAATATTTTTGAGATGAATACAAAAATGCTAAGAAGCCCTAAAAAACTGGACAGATATAGTTGGTTTTTTAATTTGTTTGTTTTTGTTTTTGTTTTTGTTTTTTGAGTTGGAGTCTCACTCTGTCACCCAGACTAGAGGGCAGTGACCACTCCCGGCCACCGCAGCCTCGACCTGCTGGGCTCCGGTGATCCTTCCGCCTCAGCCTTCCAAGTAGCCGGAATTACAGGCACGCACTACCACGCCCGGCTGATTCTTTTATTTATTGTAGAGATGAGGTCTTGCTGCCCAGGCAGGTCTTGAACCTGCGGGCTCAGGCAATCCACTCACCTCAGCCTCCCAAAGGCGCGGGATTACAGGCTGAGCCACCGAGCCCGGCATCAGATATAGTTTTTACACGTGAGTTTGAAGAGGTCTTAGAAAACAAAGAGGAGAGAACAGGTGAATATGCTTCCCTTTCTTAAAGAAACACACAAATAACGATAATTAGAATGTTGCTAGAAGTATGGAAATTAAGGTCACTTCTAATGACATCTCAGGTGGAAATCAGATAATAATATTGGGAGTGGAAGAAAGATTTATTGTTACAAATTGTCAAATAGCTTGAGTGAATTGCATGTGTTTCCCATGATATTGTGAAAGGTAGAACATTAAAGTGATACAATTGGTTATTTAGCTGAGCTGTTTTTTAATCTAAGTGTACAAGGCATATTTTGGATGCTTCTCTTTTTTTCAGAATTAAATTTTCTTTCACATTGATAGAAACTGTGAAAAACCTTTACATTTTTTCTATGTTACAACACAACATTTCAACGGAATATTTCTTGTCATAAGTAAAATCTTGCTGATATATGTAACTGAAAGAACAGTTTATGTTTTTCAAGGTAAAGCAAAATAACCTACTATATGATTGTTTAAAACTCTCAATCCAGATATAAGTATATGGTTTCATTATTAGCATCCTATATTCTCCATTACTAAATTACTTCCATTATCAATTAGCACCCATTTGGTTTTTGGGGGAATTTTTTGTTTTGTTTTGTTTTGTTGAGTTGGAATTTCATTCTGTCGCCCAGACTGGAGTGCAGTGGCCACTTCCGGCCACCGCAGCCTCGACCTGCTGGCTCCGGCGATCCTTCCGCCTCAGCATTCTGAGTCGCCGGAATTACAGGCATGTGCTACCAGGCCCGGATGATTTTTTGATTTATTGTAGAGATGAGGTCTCGCTGCCCAGGCGGGTCTCCAACCCGCAGGCTCAGACAATCCACTCACCTCAGCTTCCCAAAGGCACGGGGATTACAGGCTGAGCCACCGAGCCTGGCCAATTGCACCCATTTGTAAAGATGCATTCTGAACATGGTTTTGGTCAGTTGGAATACTGCAGAAAATTAACCGTCAGAAATGTCAAGCATATACTTTTGCTACCCATTAAACTATATGGTAACTAAATGTGTATAGGGTTCTAACTAACCTTTATTACCTATGAATTTGTTTTGAAATAATCTTTTACCATTAAACTGGACATTTTGAAAATGTGAAATCAAATGACTGCTATTTTTATGTTTGCATGAAAAGCTAATAAAAAATCATTTGACTGAAGTGAAAACTTCAAATAAATCCACTGGCAGATTCAAATAGTTTTTTTAATGGATTGCTCATTTTCTTCAGTAGTTGGTTTCAAACATTTGTACAAAATAAGTAAACTTTAACGGTATGCTATGAGAAGATGAAATCACCTTAGAAATAGTTTTTTTAAGATCAGGTTTAAAATATTTCAGAACACACTAGAACATAATTACTCTTTTAGTTGCTTACGGAAAAATAAGACCACAAATATTTGTTACCTGTATTAAAGGTACTAAAAACTGAATAAGTTTAAATTTGGACTAAGGTATACTCATTTGAAATAAATAGAACAGGAAGTTTTAAGTAATGTCTGGATTCTTTATAAAGTATATATAGATTTTTAATAACTTATCTGTGATTCAGAATGTCAAATTATAGCATGTATTAATTGTTGATGTCTATGGAAGTGAGACAATATTTGGTCTGTTATGAGGGACAATAATGAAAGAAATAACTTTTTGAAATGCTTCTTGAGAGAAAAGAGTATTAAGTAGAAACAATATCTGGAAAAAGAGCAGCCTCATCCCAAAATAAAAGGACAATGAACTGAAAAGAACAATATTACTTATTATTGGTACTTAACACTATAAACCCTAATATTAGGAATAATGTAACATCTACTCATTTTTATTACATATTACAATCATTACTCATATATCAATACATATATAAAAATACAGACACTGCATGATGACTGAGCAATTTTGGAATAAATCCATGGACTAAGTTACAGTATGCATAAATCATTTATATGTCAATTTTTCATTTATGCCAGAACAAATTTTCATTAAGCATACTAGTAATTTCAACTGATTTAAGAAAAAAAACTGGTTGCAGTATTTTATTATTTTGCTCAGTTACATTAGAGAAAAAAAGAAGCTAGCTGCTTCACCTATTTTAATACTAGTACTCTCTGGATCTTATTATAAGAGTACAAGTATAGAAACTTAAGAGATTGTAAATTTCCCATGAGGAGACATTATCTAGTCTGTGTCCTTGTCATGATTTGCAAAACATTTTAACATTGCAGACATTATAAGATCGAAGACTGGGCATAGGAGAATTACACCCTATTATAATGATGCTGGTGTACTTCTACACAAGGTCTCTTCGTGATGTCAATCAATTGGAGGTAGGAGTTAATCAGTGAATGACTTGATAGCCATCATTTCCTGTTGACATGAACTGTGCATCTTTCCTACATAAGTTTTAAAAGTTACATTGGCTGGATCAAAAAATGTTTTTGTTTGTTTCAACAGTTAGAGAACTAAACATCAGGGGAACTAGAGGGTTGCAATCTCCATGGCACTGGCGTTTAGAAATATCTTTATTAGTGCCATTGATACGACCTTTTGGGAATGAAGCCCGAAGAGGAAGCCAGCAGCTCAGTGCAGTAACACCTGCCAGTTTCGAGGTGAGAGCAGCATATGAAGATAAAGCTCCTTCCTGAGAAAATCCTTCCAAAATACTTCCGTTAGAAGGAATGCCATTCGTCACCACTTAATCAATGAAAGTTTTTTTTCTGTTGTTTTTGGGTTTTTTTTGAGTTGGAGTCTCACTCTGTCGCCCAGACTGGAGTGCAATGGCCACTCCCGGCCACCGCAGCCTCGACCTACTGGGATCTGGCGATCCTTTCGCCTCAGCCTTCCGAGTCGCCGGAATTACAGGCATGTGCGACCACGCCTGGCTGAGTTTTTTTGATTTATTGTAGAGATGAGGTCTCGCTGCCCAGGCGGGTCTCCAACCCGCGGGCTCAGACAATTTACTCACCTCAGCCTCCCAAAGGAGGGGGATTACAGGCTGAGCCACTGAGCCCGGCTCAATCAAACCTTTTATATTGTCTGCTGCCTGTTTAATTCCAGCTTCATCCCCTGTGAATCTGGTGAAAGTTCAACAATATCAAACGAAGAAGGCATAGCCATGTTCATATTTAATGTTAACAGGCAGAACAGGTGCATGGGGGCAGATATATTTGATGTGGGAACTTCTGATACCTGCAAAGGCTTCTGCCCTTCCGCGCCCGGTATCTCCAAATCCATGAAGGAAAATTACAGGGGCGGTGGCCTTCCAGGAGGCGGGCATGTTGGCGGGCAGCGGAACAGACATGTTATTGCCACACATAACCGGTTTGGCCCATGGCTCTGGCCGAATGGGAGAACGGGCGCCCTGACGCGGTCCAAGGGCATGCGACCTAGTCCTGGCCAGCCCCAGAGGGTGGGCGCTCAGGCACGGGCGCTACTTCTCACTTCTTATAGAAATTTGTCAGAGACAATTTTTCTAGTGGTAAACTACATGTAACATAAAACTTATCATGGTAACCTTTTAAAAAAATAAGTTTAGTTCCATTAGTTAAATTCACAATGCTATACAGCCATCATCATTATGCATTTCCAAACATGTTTTACTACCTCAAAGGAAACTCAGTCACTTGTGTCACATTTTATGTGTCAAAATAATGTATGCAGACAGATAAAAGCCACAGACACTTCCCTACCACTTTCCAACTCCAGATCAGGTTTGAAGACGCAACATTTCCAGGTGTGGCCTCAGTATTTCTAGTAAAGGTGTTCTCTTCATTAACCTATCACACTGTCTATTGACTTTATGTTATAACAGATTAAGATTTAACTCAATTTCACATTACTTTCTTTCCCTCTTCCTAAACTAGCCGCACATCAGTCCTTTTTAGCTCACCTTTCAATCTAGTGGCCTACTAATACTTGTAGTATCTGTTTTGCTATGTATTGTGTATTTGACTCCTTATTTTGTAAGATGAAGATATTAGCACCCTTATCCTTCCCTTCACTCTCTTTTTATCTATTTCTCAACTTCAGTTAAAAGCACTTTACTTTTACATTGTAGTGAATGTTAATATAATTGCTAGCGAATGTGTATAGCAAAATGAACAAGCTTGATTTGAAGAAGATACTGAATACATTGCTGAAAAATATTTGATAAGGAGATTTTGTATGTGATTCATAGATTTAATTAATGGAATCAATAGAAGCCAGGAATATATTGTGATTGAATCATGGGGAAAAGGTTGAAGTTTGTGTTTTCACCATGATGATGGAAGCCACCTATTTATGCCTTTTTATTTGGGTTGGTGAATAAAGCTTCACCAGTGAATATCAATGATAGAGAATCCAGACACAGAACAGGTGAGGAACAAGGTGTGCATAGGCTTATGTTTTCGTGGGATCTGCTGCACCTGCAACTGTGACTAAATCCTGGGAACAGAACGAGTTTCGGTGACTTAGGTGCTTAGGTGAAACATCCTTCTACCTTCATGTCTGAATCATGAGATATTCTCCTCTGGGAGCTGCCACCAAAGAGAAAGAGAAACATAGGTGTTTCATGTTTTGAAGGCTGAGGTCATCATTCCAAGAAAATAATTTAGAAGTTGAGAAAGGCCAAGTAAATATAAATGTGTACTATGGTTTCTTCTGGGTGACTCCTATGATACCATGGGCATTAGGTTTGTATGAAAATATGTTAGAGGATGAGGTTAGGTTGCTGTGCATAATGCTCTACCTGAAAGGAAGATGCTAGCTGTATTGTCATAAAGCTCCATCCTCTACACTTCATTGAGAAGCACAGATCCTCAACCCTTCCACTTGATATCTCTGTCATTGTACAGACATAAATTTAGCAAAAGCTCTTTTGCTCACTTATATGCTGGAACAGTATTTGAATCTTTATGGACACAATAAGATAATTTCCAAGTGTCAATTTCTTGTTACCCGGGTTGTCCATGAATTTTGAATTTACCATACATTGCTTGTGTTACGTTAAGGAAAAGAATATGTAAGACACTTAGTTATAAAAGTGCACATGTATCAACCGGGCGTGGTTGCGCATGCCTGTAATTCCAGCTACTTAGAAGGTTGAGGCGGAAGGATTGCCGGAGCCCAGCAGGTCGAGGCTGCGGTGGCCGGGAGCGGCCACTACACTCCAGTCTGGGTGACAGAGTGAGACTCCAACTCAAAAAAAAAAAAGTGCACATGTAACAGTTTTTAGAATGGAAAAAAAACAGTGATCACAACACGCTCTCAAATGCAGGAAGTAGGTTCCCTGTGATCATCTTTTTGACTGCCCTCCAGGGATATGTAACAGTGACTTCTGGGGTTGTGCCTGAAATCTCGTGAGTAAATAGTGGTAGCGAGCTGAGAACATACCTCCTCACGTTGTAACCCAGAAAGTGACCACATTCTACATTGTGTCATTAAAATAAGGTGTTCATTTTATTTGCAGTAGTAATTTTACATATAACTATAGAGTAGGGAGCAAGCAGAGTTCACAGTTGCTAGTATTATTACCCCATATGCATGGGAGCTGTAAAAATTCTGTGTGACACCGCCTCTATAGTGTATGACCATCATTAGAAAAACCTGCTTTGGTCCTACTCCTAACAAATAATTAAACACATGGTGACTTAAGTTTCTCTTTATGATATCACAATGAGATTTTGTATAATGTGTCCCACTGAAGAAAATTTAGGATATAAAAGTGGCACACTTGGATATTTAGCTGAGGTTATTTCTAAGCAAAGTACTGAACATATGTACTAACATTTTCCCCAATGATTATAGAAACATATGAGAGTAGCAAGATAAAAAAGAAAATGTTAATGAAAGTAGAACAAGTTGCTTTGCAAATAAATGATGTACTAGAATCCTCTGAGTTCCCATCAAAATAAAAAGATTAGGACCATTTATATGCATTTCTGTATACCAAAGACTTGACTGATATAATGTTGAAAGTCAATGAGCAAAAAAAATAAATGGTTAGATGGAAGCTAACAAAAATGCTGCAGAATATCATTATTTCAAAGAATCCGCCTTAATCTAACTTATACTCTAAATTTTCAAGAGATAAATTCCTGAGGAATTTAAAAAGTAATCATACAATAGTAATGTTTATTGACTCCTTGAGAAAAACTTGAACTCGTATTACTTTATGAATCAAAACTCAATGATAAAACAGTGCCCAGTGATCCAACTTTTTCAGAAGCTTCCTAAAGAAAAAAATGTCGGGGTTCCAGCCCCGACCAAAGGGGGAAGGGTTAGGACCCGCTCCAGAGAATCTGGACAGAGAGAAGAAACGACTCTGAGGCCATTCTTCTGGGAACAGTCTGATCAGGACTGAAGCCCAATTTTTATTCGGACTCCTTCCAACTTATATACCATTTTTCATACCCTCCAGCAGTGTGATAATCACTTGCTGGGGGCGTACAAACTCCATGATGTATATTGCGATTTACAAACTATGCATCACAAGACCATCACGAGACTTGCAAGCTCCAAGCAGGCGTGCCTTACAAATCTCACATCAAGGTCACAGGTGCACAAATAC
>JAPVLO010005306.1:0-10531 GCA_027257055.1 Cephalopachus bancanus | reverse complement strand
CCATATAGTTGACTGGCTACCAACCTGTTAGTTGACTGGTTAGTTATGTGGTTAGTTGATTTCCCTTGTTAGCCTGTTTGTTGACGGCTAGTTAACGGTTGTTGACGGGCTATCTAACGTTTAGTTGACTGGCTATATAGCGGTTAGTTGACTAGCTAGTTAACCGTTTTAGTTGACTGGCTATCTAGCCGGTTAGTTGCCTGGCTATCTAGCCGGTTACTTGCTTGCCTGTCTAGCCTTTAGTTGACTGCCTATCTAGCCGGTTAGTTGACTGGCTAGGTAGCATTTAGTTGACTGGCTATATTGCTGGTTAGTTGACTCCCTACCTAGCCAGTTAGTTGACTGGCTATATAACCGGTTAGTTGACTGGCTATCTAGCCAGTTGTTAACTGCCTATCTAGCCGGTTAGTTGATAGGCTATCTAGCCGTTTAGTTGACTGGCTAGTCAACTAGCTGGTTAGTTGACTGGCTACCTAGCCGGGTAGTTGACTGTCTTTCTAGCCGGTTAGTTGACTGGCTATCTAGCCGGTTAGTTGAATGGCTACGTAGCCATTTCGTTGACTGGCTAGTCAGCAGGTGAGTTGACTGGCAACCCAGGTGATTCGTCAACTGGCTAGACAGTCAGTTAGTTGACTGGATAGCTAGCCAGTTCGTCCACTGGCTAGTCAGCCGTTTAGTTGACTGGCAACCTAGCCGATTCTTCGGCTGGCTAGTGATCCGGTTATTTGACTGGCTTCCTATTCGGTTCATCGATTGGGTAGTCAGCCGGTTAGTTGACTGGCTACCTAGCCGGTTTGTTGACTGGCTACCTAGCCGGTTAGTCAACTGGCTACCTAGCTGGTTCATCGACTGCCTACCTAGCCAGTTAGTTGACTGACTTCCAAGCCGGTTAGTCATCTGGATAGTGAGTCAGTTATTCGACTGATTGCCTAGACAGTTAGTCAAATGGCTATCTAGATGGTTAGTTGACTGGCTATCTAGCCGGTTAGTTGACTAGTTAGTTAGCCAGTTAGTGGCTGGCTAAATAGCCAGTTAATTGACTGGCTATCTAGCCGGTTAGTTGACTGGCTATGAAACCGATTAGTTGACTGGCTATGTAGCTGGTTAGTTGACTGCTTACCTAGCCACTTAGTTGACTGGCTACCTAGCTGGTTATTTGACTGGCTAGTTAGCCGGGTAGTTGACTGGGTACCTAGCCAGTTAGTTCACAGGCCAGTTAGCCAGTGAGTTGACTGGCTACCTAGCCGGTTAGTTGACTGACTAGATAGCTGGTTAGTTTACTGGCTAGTTAGCCAGTTAGTTCACCGGCTACCTAGCCAGTTAGTTGACTGGCACCCTAGCTGGTTAATTGACTTGCTACCAGATGGCTAGTTGACTGGCTACTTAGCAGGTTCATGGAGTGGCTGCCTAGCCAGTTAGTTGGCAGACTAGTTAGCTGGTTAGTTGACTGGCTACCTAGCCGGTTAGTTGATTGGCTCACTAGCCCAGTCAACTAAATGGCTAATTAACCAGTCAACTAACCAGCTAACTAGCCAGTCAACTAACTGGCTAACTAGACCTTCAACTAACCACCAGGTATCCAGTCAACTAACCGGCTTGTTATCCAGTCAGCTAACTGGCTAACTAACGAGTTAATTAACAGGCTAACTAGTCAGTCAACTAAATGGATAACTAGCCAGTCAACTAGTGGTGTAACTAACCAGTCAATTAACTGGCTAACTAACCAGTCAATTAACTGGCTAACTAGCCAGTCAACTAAGTGGCTAACAAGCCAGTCAACAAACCAGCTAGGTAGCCAGTCAACTAACGGGCCAGGTATCCAGTCAGCTAACCGGCTAACTAATGAGTCAATTAACCAGCTAACTAGTCAGTCAACTAAACGGCTAACTAGCCAGTCAACTAACTGGCTAACTAACCAGTCAACTAACTGGCTAACTAGCCAGACAATGAACCGGCTAACTAGCCAGTCAACAAATCGGCTATGTATCCAGTAAACTAACCGGCTGGTAGCCAGTAAACGAACCGGCTAGGTAGACAGTCAATTACCTGGCTAGTTAGCAAGTCAACGTAGCAGCTATGTAGCCAGTCAACTAACCAGCTAACTAGTCAGTAAATGAATGACTAGTTAGCCAGTCAACTAACAGGCTAGGTAGCCAGTCAATTAACTGGCTAGTTAGCAGTCAACTAACCAGCTAGGTAGCCAATCAAGTACTGGGCTAGGTATCCAGTCAGCTAATCGGCTAGCTAGTGACTGGATACCTGGTGGTTAGTTGAAGGTCTAGTTAGCCAGTTAGTTGACTGGCTAGTTAGCCAGTTAGTTGACTGGTTAATTAGCCATTTAGTTGACTGGTTAATTAGCCCGTTAGTTGACTGCCTATATAACCAGTTAATTGACTGGCTTTCTAGCCTGTTAGTTGACTGGCTAGTTATCCTGTTAGTTGACAGGCTACCTAGCTCTTAGTTGACTGGCTACCTAGCCGGTTAGTTGACTGGCTAGTTAGCTGGTTAGTTGACTAGCTACCTAGCCGGTTAGTTGACTGGCAAGTTAGCCAGTTAGTTGACTGGCTACCTAGGTGGTTAGTTTACTGGCTCCCTAGCCCTTTAGTTGAATGGTTAGTTAGCCAGTTAGTTGACTGGCTACCTAGCCAGTTCGTTGACTGGCTACCTACCTAGCCAGTTCGTTGACTGGCTACCTAGCCGGTTAATTGACTGGCTTCCTAGATAGTTCGTTGACTGGCTACCTAGCCAGTTAGTAGACTGGCTACCTAGCTGTTTCCTTGATTGGCTAGTTAGCCAGTTAGTTGACTGGCTAGTTAGCCTGTTAATTGACTGTGTAGTTGCTCAGTTAGTTGACTGGTTATTTAGCCGGTTAGTTGACTGGCTAGTTAGCTGGTTAGTAGACTGGCTATTTAGCCAGTTAGTTGAAGGGATAGTTAGCCAGTTAGCTGACGGGCTACCTAGCTGGTGAGTTGACTGGCTACCTAGACGTTTAGTAGACTAGCTAGTTAGCCGTTAGTTGCCTTGTTAGTTAGTCAGTTAGTTGACTGCCTACTTAGCTGGTTAGTTGACTGGTTAGTTAGCCGGTTAGTTGACTGCCTATCTAGCCAGTTAGTTGCCTGGCTGTCTAACCGGTTAGTTGACTGGCTAATTATCCAGTTAGTTGACTGCCTATCTAGCCAGTGAGTTGACTGGCTAACTAGCCGGTTAGTTGACTGGCCACCTAATGGTTAGTTGACTTGTTAGTTATCCGGTTAGTTGACTTGCTAATTAGCCAGTTAGTTGACTCACTAGTTAGCCGTTTAGTTGACTAGCTATCTAGCCAGTTAGTTGACTGGCTACCTATCCGGTTCTTCGACTGGCTAGTAAGCCAGTTAGTTGACTGGCTACCTAGCCGGTTCGTCCACTGGTTAGTCAGCCAGTCAGGTGACAGTCTACCTAGCCAGTTCGTCAACTGGCTAGTCATTTGATTAATTGACTGGCTACCTACCTAGTTCATCGATTGGCTAGTCAACCGGTTAGTTGCCGGGCTAACTAGCCAGTTTGTCAACTGACTACCTAGCCCATTAGTTGACTCGCTAGTTAGCCGGTTAGTTGACTGGATACCTAGCCGGTTAGTTGACTGGCTACCTAGCCCATTAGTTTACTGGCTAGTTAGCCGGTTAGTTGACTGGCTACCTAACCACTTCATTGACTTGCTACCTAGCCGGGTAATTGACTGTCTAACTAGCCAGTTCATTGACTTTCTACCTAGCCGGTTAGTTTACTGGCTACCTAGCTGGTTTGTTGACTAGCTAGTTAGCCGCTTAGTTGACTGGCTAGTTAGCTGGTTAATTGTTTGGCTAGTTGCCTGTTAGTTGACAGGTTAGTTATCCGGTTAGTTGACTTTCTACTTTGTCGGTTAGTTGACTTACTAGTTATCCGGTTAGTTGACTAGCTATCTAGCTGGTTAGTTGACTGACTACCTATCCGGTTTGTCAACTGGCTAGTCAGCCAGTTAGTTGACTGGCTACCTTTCTGGTTCATACACTGGCTAGTCAGCCGGTTAGGTGACAGGCTACCTAGCCGGTTCTTCAACTTGCTAGTCATTCGATTAATTTGCTGCCTACCTACCCTGTTCATCAATTGGCTAGTCAGCCGCTTAATTGACTTGCTACCTAGCCAGTTTGTCAACTGACTACCTAGCCTGTTAGTTGACTGGCTAGTTAGCAAGTTAGTTGACTGGATACCTAGCCGGTTAGTTAACTGGCAACCAAGCCCATAAGTTGACTGGCTATTTAGCCGATTAGTTGACTGGCTACCTAACCACTCCGTTGACTTGCTACCTAGCCGGGTAATTGACTGTCTATCTAGCCAGTTCGTTGACTGGCTACTTAGCTGGTTAGTTTACTGGCTACCTACCTGGTTTGAGAACTAGCTAGTTAGCTGCTTAGTTGACTGGCTAGTTAGCTGGTTCATTGTTTGTCTAGTTAGCCGGTTAGTTGACTGGTTAGTTAGCTGGTTAGTTGACTGGCTAGTTAGCCATTTAGTTGACTGGCAAGTTAGCCGGTTAATTGACTCACTAGCTAGCCGATTAGCTGACTGGATACCTAGCCCAGTATTTGATTGGCTACCTAGCTGGTTAGTTGACTGCTAACTAGCCAGTTAATTGACTGGCTACCTAGCCTGTTAGTTGACTGGCTATCTTTCTGGTTATTTGACTGGCTATCTAGTTGGTTTTTTGACCTATTCGTTAGCCGGTTAGCTGGCTGGCTAACTAGCCGGTTAATTGACTGGCTATCTAGCCAGTTAGTTGACTGGCTATGTAGCTGGTTAGTTGACAGCCTACCTAGTCAGTTAGTCGAGTGGCTAGTCAGACGGTTAGTCAAATGGCTTCCAATCCGGGTAGTCGACTGGATAGTCAGCCATTTATTCAACTGGCTACCTAGATCGTAAGCATACTGGCTTTCTAGCCCAGTAGTTGACTGTTTAGTTAGCTGGTTAGTAGACTGGCTAACTAGCCAGTTATTTGACTGGCTACCTAGTCTGTTAGTTGAATGGTTACCTAGCCGGTTAATTGACTGGATATGTTGCCGATTAGTTGACTGGCTATCTAGCCAGTTTGTTGACTGGTTCGTTAGCCGGTTAGTTGGCTCACTAACTAGCCGGTTAATTGACTGTCTATCTAGCCGGTTAGTTCACTAGCTACATAGCCGGGTAGTTAACTGTGTATCTAGCAGGTTAGTTTACTGGCTACCTAGCCACTTTGTTGACTGGCTACCTATCCGGTTATTTGACTGGCTAGTTAGCTGGTTATTTGACTGGCTACCTAGCCGGTTAGTTCACAGGCAAGTTAACCGGTAAGTTGACTGGCTACCTAGCCAGTTAGTTGACGGGCTACCTAGCCCGTTAGTTGACTGGTTAGTTAGCCAGTTAGTTGACTGGCTACCTAGACGCTTCATTGACTTGCTACCTAGCTGGGTAATTGACTGTCTACCTAGCCGGTTCATTGACTGGCTACCTAGATGGATAGTTTACTGGCTACCTAGCCAGTTTGTTGACTGGCTAGTTAGCTGGTTCATTTTCTGGCTAGTTAGCCGGTTAGTTGAGTGGTTAATTAGCCGGTTAGTTGAGTGGCTAGTTAGCCGTTTAGATGACTGACAAGTTAGCCTGTTAATTGACTCATTAGTTAGCCGATTAGCTGACTGGATACCTAGCCCGGTACTTGACTGGCTACCTAGCTGGTTAGTTGACTGGCTAGTTAGCCACTTAGTTGACTGGCTAAGTAGCCGGTTAATTGACTGCCTCCCTAGCCTGTTAGTTGACTGGATATCTTTCTGGCTATTAGACTGGCTATCTAGCCAGTTTGTTGACCTATTCGTTAGCTGGTTAGCTGGCTGGCTAACTACCCAGTTAATTGACTGACTGTCTATCCGGTTAGTTGACTGGCTACATAGCCGGTTAGTTGACTGCCTACCTAACCAGTTAGTCGAGTGGCTATTCAGCCGGTTAGTCAACTGGCTTCCAATCCGGGTAGTCGACTGGATAGTCAGCCGTTTAGTCGACTGGCTACCTAGATCGTAAGTAGTCTGGCTTTCTAACCCAGTAGTTGACTGGTTAGTTAGCCGGTTAGTTGACTGGCTAACTAACCGGTAAATTGACTGACTACCTAGCCTGTTAGTTGACTGGCTACCTAGCCAGTTAATTGACTGGCTATCTTGCTGGTTAGTTGACTGGCTATATAGCCGGTTTGTTGACTGGCTCGTTAGCTGGTTAGTTGGCTCCCTAACTAGCTGGTTAATTGACTGTCTATCTAGCTGGTTAGTTCAGTAGCTATGTAGCCGGTTAGTTGACTGTGTATCTAGCAGGTTAGTTTACTGACTACCTAGCCGCTGAGTTGACTGGCTACCTATCCAGTTATTTGACTGGCTAGTTAGCTGGTTATTTGACTGGCTACCTAGCCGGTTAGTTCACAGGCTAGTTAGCTGGTAAGTTGACTGGCTAACTAGACAGTTAGTTGACTGGCTACCTAGCCCTTTAGTTGACTGGCTAGTTAGCCGGTTAGTTGACTGGCTACTTAGACTCTTCATTGACTTGCTACCTAGCCAGGTAATTGACTGTCTACTTAGCAGGTTCGTTCATTGGATACCTAGACGGTTAGTTTACTGGCTACCTAGCTGGTTTGTTGACTGGCTTGTTAGCCCGGTTCACTGTCTGGCTAGTTAGCTGGTTAGTTGAGTGGTTAGTTAGCTGGTTAGTTGACTGGCTAGTTTGCTGTTTAGTTGACTGACTAGTTAGCTGGCTAATTGAATCATTAGTAAGCCGGTTAGCTACCTGGATACCTAGCTATTTAGTTGACTGGCTACCTAGCTGGTTAGTTGACTGGCAAGTTAGCCACTTAGTTGACTGGCTAATTAGCCAGTTCATTGACTGGCTAGTTAGCCAGTTAATTGACTGGCTAACTAACCAGTTCATTGACTGGCTAACTAGCCTGTTAGTTGACTGGCTATCTTGCTGGTTATTTGGGTGGCTATCTGGCGAGTTTGTTGACTGTTTCGTTAGCCAGTTAGTGGGCAGGCTAACTAGCCAGTTAATTGACTGGCTATCTACCCGGTTAGTTGACTGGCTACCTAGCCAGTTAGTTCACAGGCTAATTAGCCTGTTTGTTGACTGGCTACATAGCCAGTTAATTGATTGGCTAGTAAGCCGGTTTGTTGACTGGCTACCTAGCGAGATAGATGACTGGCAAGTTAGCCAGTTAGTTGACTGGCTAGCTTGCCGGTGGTTGACTAGCCACCTAGCCGGTTAGTTGACTGGCTACCTAGCCGGTTCCTTGACTGGATATTAGCCGCTTAGTTGACTGACTAGTTAGCCGGTTCGTTGACTGGCTAGTTAGCTGGCTAATTGACTGGTTGGTTAGCTGGTCAGTTGTCTGACTAGTTAGCCAGTTAGTTGACTGGCTAGTTAGCCGGTTAGCTGACTGGTTAGTTAGCCGGATAGCTGACTTGTTAGTTAGCTGGTTAGTTGACTGCCCAGTTAGCTGTTTAGTTGCCTGGTTAGTTAGTTGGTTACTTGACGGCCTATCTAGCTGGTTAGTTGACTGGCTATATAGCCGGTTAGTTGACTGGCTAATTAGCTGGTTAGTTGACTGATTATCTAGCCGGTTAATTGACTGGCTATCTAGCCGGTTAGTTGACTGGCTACCTAGCCGGTTAGTTGACTGCCTATCTACCCGGTTAGTTGACTGGCTATCTAGCCATTTAGTTGACAGGCTACCTAGCAAGTTAGTTGAGTGGCTAGTTAGCCGGTTAGTTGACTGGCTATCTAGCCGGTTACTTGACTGGCTATCTAGCCTGTTAGTGAACTGCCTATTTAGCCAGATAGTTTACTGGCTACATAGTCGGTTAGTTGCCTGGCTACACAACTGGTTCGTTCACTTGCTACCTAACCGGTTAGTTGACTTGCTACCTAGCCGGTTTCTTTGAATGTCTTCCTAGCCAGTTAGTTGACTGGTTACCAGGCAGGTTCTTTGACAGGCTAGTTAGCCGGTTAGTTGACTGGCTAGTTAGACGGTTCCTTGACTGGCTAGTTAGCTGGTTAATTGACTGGTTAGTTAGCCGGTGAGTTGACTGGCTAGTTAGTCGGTTAGTTGACTGACCAGATATCCAGTAAGTTGACTGGTTACTTAGACGGTTAGCTGACTGGCTACTTAGCCAGTTAGTTCGCTGGCTACCTATACAGTTAGTTGACTGGCTAGTTAGCTGATTAATTGACTGGCTAGTTAGCTGTTTAGTTGACTGACTAGTTAGTTTAGTTGACTGACTAGTTAGTCGGTTAATTGACTCATATGTTAGCTTGTTAGCTGACTGGATACCTAGCCCGTTAGTTGACTGGCTATCTTGTCTATTAGTTGACTGGCTAGTTAGCCACTTAGTTGACTGACTAGTTAGCAGGTTCATTGACTGGCTAGTTAGCTGGTTAGTTGTCTGGCTAAATAGCCGGTTAATTGACTGGCTACCTAACCTGTTAGTTGACTGGCTACCTTGCCAGTTATTTGACTGGCTATCTAGCCGTGTGTTGCCTGGCTATCTAGCCGGTTAGTTGACTGGTTAGTTAGCCGGTTAGTTGACTGAGTATGTAGCCGGTTACTTTCTTGCCTGTCTAGCCGGTTAGTTGTCTTGCTATATAGCCGGTTAGTTGACTCGCTATGTAGCCCATTAATTAACTGGTTATCTAGCCGGTTAGTTGACTGGCTATCTAACCGGTTAGTTAACTCTCTATCTAAGTAGTTATGTAGCCTGTTAGTTAACTGGCTATATAAGTAGTTATCTAACCAGCTAGTTATGGCTATCTAAGTAGATATTTAGCAAGCTAGTTAACTGTCTATCTAAGTAGTTATCTAGCAGCTAGTTAACTTGCTATCTAAGTAGTTATCTAGCCAACTAGTTAAATGGCTATCTATGTAGTTATCTATCCAGCTAGTTAACAGGCTATCTATGTAGTTATCTAGCCAGCTAGTTAACAGGCTATGTAAATAGTTATCTAGTCAGCTATTTTACTTGGTATCAAAGTATTTATCTAGCCAGCTAGTAAACTGGCTATCTAAGTAGTTATCTAACCACTTAACTAACCAGCTAGATAACCAGTTAACTAACCATCTATATAACCAGTTAACTAACCAGTTGGATAACCAGTTAACGAACTAGTTAGTTAACTACTTAGATAACTAGCTAACTAACAAGTTGGATAACTACCTAGATAACTAGCTAACTAGCTAGATAACCAGTTATCTATCCAGCTAGATAACCAGTTATCTAACCAGCTAACTAACCAGTTTCCTACTCAGCTAAATGACCAGTTAACTAACAAGCTAGATAACCAGTTAACTAACCAGCTAACTTACTAGTTAAATAATCAGTTACCTAATTAGTAAATTAACCAACTTAACTTGTTATCTAAATATTTAGTTAGATAACAAATATTTAGTTAGGTAACTAGTTAGTTAACTAGATAAGTTGATTAATTTCCTAATTAGTTAAATGATTTTTTAACTAGTTAATTAACTAGTTAGGTTGATTAATTTGCTAATTAGTTAACTGATTATTTAACTAGTTAGTTAACTAGCTTACTAGCTAGTTATCTAGTTAGTTAACTAGTTATTGGAGTTACTGACTTTACTAGATTAGCTGACTTAGTTAGCTAACTAGCTAGCAAGCTGATTTAACTAGTTAACTACACATCTAGGCACCTGGCTAGCCAGCTGACTTAACTCCATGACTTGTCTGGCTAGTTATCCTGTTGAGTGGCTAGTTATACGGTTAGCTGACTTGTTAGTTAGCATATCTAGCCGGTTAGTTGACTTGCTATCTAGGCAGTTCGTTTATTGGCTACCTATACGGTTAGTTGACTGAATACCTAGCCGGTTAGTTGACTGGCTACCTAGCCAGTGAGTTGACTGGCTACTTAACTGGTTAGTTGACTGGCTACCTAGCTGGTTATTTCACTGGCTAGTTAGCCCGTTAGTTGACTGGCTACCTAGCCGGTTATTTGACTTGCTAGTTACTGATTAGTTGACTGGCTACCTAACTTGTTAGTTGACTGGCTAGTTAGACGGTTAGTTTACTGGCTACCTAGCCGGTTAGTTGACTGGCTACACAGCCGGTTAGTTGACTGGCTAGTTAGCCGGTTAGTTGACTGGCTACCTAGCGTATTAGTTGACTGGCTACCTAGCCAGTTAGTTGACTCGCTAGTTAGCTGGTTATTTGACTGGCTACCTAGCCAGTTAGTTGACTGTCTAGTAAGCCGGTTTGTTGACTGGCTACCTAGCCGGATAGTTGACTGGCAAGTTAGCCAGTTAGTTGACTGGCTACCTAGCCGGTAATTTGACTTGCTAGTTACCGATTAGTTGACTGGCTACCTAACTTGTTAGTTGACTGGCTAGTTAGACGGTTAATTTACTGGATACCTAGCCAGTTAGTTGACTGGCTCCACAGCCTGTTAGTTGACTGGCTAGTTAGCCGGTTAGTTGATGGGCTACTTAGCTGGTTAGTTGACT
>JAPVLO010005305.1:0-10528 GCA_027257055.1 Cephalopachus bancanus | reverse complement strand
TTCGACTCCCCATCTGTAATATACAACCTGGCCATCATTTGGCAGAAAATACATTTATTAAAGCCAAAAAAGCTGTAGGTCACTGCGTTGTATGCTTTTTCAGATATGTGATGTTTCCCTGAAATAGATGTATCACAGTAACCCACAGCCTCTTTGTGGCCCACTGTCCATCAAAATTGCCAAAGATGTAGCAGCATCATAGCATAGATCTGTAAAAGAGAAACTTATGGTCATCTGGCACAATCTCTACTTTTTGTAGAGGACCTATGGAGGTACAGTAGACCATAGTTACTGACCAGGGGTTACACAGCAAATTGATGGGAGTCCAGACTCACATCCATTCTTCTTATGTCCAATTCTCTAATGTCGTCTACTGAGTACACTTATGTTATGATATGCGTGATTTCATGGTTTTAAAAACAATTCTGAAGAGGGTGTTACAGTGACTGAGAGCAACGTCATCTCCCATGTCACACTGCCTGGCTCCAAATGCTTGAATCTTCTACCTCTGAGCTGAGTGACTCAGTATGCCTCAGTTTCCTCATCTGTAAAATGGGGTTCTGCCCACCCTGTTGAGTTGTTCATGTTTTATATGGGCTAATCTCTGTGACACATTTAGAGCAGGGAGAGGCATAGAGTTAACACCCAACACCCACACAGTCCTGGATCCCAAGCCCTTTGGGAAGTGATCAGTAGCAAGTTGGCTGGCCCCTCAAGCATGATTTCACTGTTGCCATGCCAATGGCAGCCAAAGAAAGAAGTGTGACTAAAACTCTTGAATGTCTGCCATTTTATTTCCATTTCCATGCAGGTCCCAGACAGAGGGCTTCCACCAAATGTGCTGTTGCCAGTTGCTGCTCCTACTATTGCCACCTGGGAAATGTTCTCTGATCACTGCCTCGAAGGCCACTAGGATTTTCACCTCAAGGGACAGACCCTGGGATCATGGTCATTCCCTTTACCTTCTTGAATCGCATTTCTTCCTCACCATCTTCACACACGATCAGCTGTAGAGGGTGCCCAAGGGAATGATGGGATGCGAACCATTCTCAGACTAGGTATGTTAAAGGCTCAAAGGTTCACACATCTGGGCCCGGGGTGTGGTGGTTCACACCTGTAATCCCAGAACTTTAGGAAGCCTAGATGGGAGGATGACTTGCACCCAGAAGTTTGAGACTAGCCTGAGCAACGTAGCAAAACCTCATCTCTACAAAAAAATTTTTTTCATTAGCCAGGTGTGCTGGTGTGCACCTGTAGCTCCAGCTACTCAGGAGGCTGAGGCCGGAGGATTGCTTCAGTCCAGGAGTTTGAAGCTGGGGTGAGTCATGATTGTGTCACTGCACCCCAGTGACAGAGTGAGACCCCCAACTAAAAAAAAAATATTTCATAAGCCTGCCTTATCCAACCCAGATTCACACACAATCCAGGCCTCTGTAATCATGTCCAGTTTTCTAATTAGCTCTCCCATATTTCCAGCCATGATTCAGACTGTCAGATAAATACAAGATGCCCAGGTAAATTTGAATTTCAGATAAACAATAATTTTTTGGTATAAGTATGCCCAATTTTGCACAGAAGGTATTTATATAATGTATCTGTTGTTTATCTAAAATTCAAACATAAATGTAAATCCTGTATTTATTTGTAAAATTTTGCAACCCTTGTCCAGGGCCACAGAAGGGTCTCTCAGTATCATCAGAGAAAACTGGTGTCCCCTTCTATATCAGATCAGACCCCCCGAGAAGCCAACCCTGTGGAAGGATTTGGACATGAGTGGTTTGATTTGGGAGGAGATCTCAGGAAGCATAGCAAGAGATCAGGAAGAGAGGGAAGCTGATAAAAAGGGGGGTTATGACAAGATTACTCCTATGGGCAAACCTTGTCGGCAACTGTGGGCTCAATTCCCCCAGGGAACCTTCCAGAAACCATGTGGAACATGACTTAGAACTGTCCTACCTGAGGACAGGGAAGCTGGGCATTTATCTACTGTATTAGTCTTTAGGGCTGCTATAACAAAATACCATAGACTGGGGGGTTTGAATGACATTTATTTCTCACAGTTTGGAGGCTAGAAGGTCAAAGTCAAGGTGCCATGGATTCAGTTCTTAGTGAGAGCTCTCTTTCAGGCTTGCAGAAACCACCATCCCACTGTGTCCTCACATGGCAGAGACAGAGAGGGGGAAAGAGAGAGAGAGAGAGAGACTCTGTCTCTTTTTTTTCCCCATCTTATAAAGAAATGAGACCATCCCACGACCTTATTTAAACCTAATCACCTTCCAAAGGCCCCACCTCCAAGAGCTATCACACTGGGGGTGAGGGCTTCCACGTATGAATTCTGGAGGGGACACAAACATTCAGTCCACAACATCTACCAACTCCTATCACCCATGGTTCAGGGTTGCCCTGGGGACCACCTCCCTGTACTTCCGGATTGCACCTGTGCTCAGCTGAGCATGCCCAGGGCAGAAAAGCAGGCGTTGGAGGTGAAAAGCTGTCAGGGGACTGGAAACTGTCTACCACAGCTGTAGGTAAGCAGCCCTGCACCTGAGCCCAGAGAATCAACTGTGGGCCATCTAGAACACCTGCTTCATTTTCCTTTGCCTCAGGCTGACCCCTCAATCATAGAGGGATGGAAGGGCTTGCTCAGTTGGCTTCAGAGGGTTGTTGCCAAGATCAGATGGGATTATGTATGTGAAAGGGTTTTAAAAACTTATAAGGACTAGAGAAACTGAAGGTATAGTAAGCACTATTTACTTAGGAGAGAAAGGAAGAGGGAGAGGGAGAGGGAGAGATGAAGAGAGAGGCAAGGGAGAGAGATGAAGGAAGTAGAAGAGAGGAAAGAAAAAGGAAGGAAGGAGAAGGAAAGGGGGAAGGAGGGAGGAAAGGAGGGAAAAGGGAAGGAGGAAGGAAGGAGAAAGGGAGGAAGGAAGAAGGAAGAAAGGAAGGAGGTAGGGAGAAGGGAAAGAAGGAAGAAGTGAGGGAGGAAAGAAGGAAAGGAAAGAAAAATATACCAGTTATTAGCAGCATAGAATGAGACCCAAACAGATTACTTGTATGTACTCAGCAAGTTATTATTGGACACCTGACTTTGTTTCAGGCCTCATCTAGGTATTAAGGGTTCAGTAGTGGACCAAATGTTCCAATTTCCTGCCTTCATGAAGCCTCCATTCTAGTGGGGGGAGGAGAACATAGAGCAAGTTTGTAAAGACCTATGGATAACAATAAATAAGGAATGGAGGCTTAGGGAGGGGCGAGGAGAGTGATAAGGTTGCAACGCCTAATAGGGCTGGAAAGGTGTCATTAGAAGGTGGCTTTGGGGTTAATCCCTGAAGAAGGTGAGGGAGGGAAGAGACAAGGCAAAGGCCCTCAGGTGAGTGTGTGCTGAGCCTGTTGGGGGAGGACCAAGGAAACCATCATGGCAGAGGCAAAGGAGCAACGGGGAGGGTGGAGAAAATGAAGCCACAGGAGCAGTAGGGGGAGGCAAGGGGAGACCATGTTGGGCCATGTGAACTACTGTGATGACAGTGGCTTTCCTTGGGATGAGCTATAGGCATTGGAACGTAGTAAACTTTGGAGGGACGTGGTCTGACTCATGTTCTAAAAGGAGCACTTAAGCCAGGTGCGGTGGTTCACTGCTTTAATCCCAACTACTTGGGAGGCAGAGGCAGAAGGATCACTTGAGCCCAGGAGTTTTATACCATCCTGGGCAACATAGCAAGACCTCATCTCTAAAATAAAGTGTCTTAAGGGAGCACTTTAGCTGCCATGTTAGGAACAAGCTCTCAGGACAGTCACTCCAGAGGCTGCCACAGTGATCTAGGCTTGAGTGGGTCAGGAAAGACCAGGGCAGCAGCTGCAGAGAGGGTGGGAAGTGGACAGGTTCTGGGTCTATGTTTTCAGGTATTGCCGGCAGGATTTACTGCAAGAATGGGTGAGAGAAAAAAGTTATAGGATGAATGTAAGATTTTGGACCTGAGCAACTGGAAGAATGGAGCTTCCAAAACTGAGATTCCAGAGGCGGTAAGAGGAACAGGCAAGGACGTGATGGGGGCTTGACTGAGCCTGAGATGTTGTTGGGTGTCTGGGGGGAAAAGTTGTGTAGCTCCCGGGAGGGATGTGCTGCGGATAGGAAGCAGGCAGTCCTCAGTACGTAGATGCTGTTCAGCATCACGAGACTGGATAGGCCGCTGAGGGAGAGGGAACACAGAGCCGAGAAAAGGTGCTCAGGAATCCCAGGGCACAGCGGGGGTGACAGGTAGGAGGTGAGAAGCAACCGGCCAAGGAGGAACCAGAAAGATATGCAAAGGCAGCAGAGGATGGCTCCCCGGGAGCCAGGTGAACACATGGTAGCATTAGAATTAAGGCATTGCAGGCTACCCGGGTAACACCACCAACAATATCTCCTAACAATAATGACAAGAATCCTTCCAGGGAGAGTGACTTCCTCAGGGGTGCTTCTGGAAGCCTGGTTCAGTGCTTTCCTTGCCTCCTCTTGTAGACAAAGCTGCACTTGGGCCCCCAGTTTCCTATTCCCCGTTTCTGGCAACATCCTGCTGCTTGAGTTCCTATCCTCGTGTAGGCCTGTATCTCCTGGCATCTGGCCCAGTCTTCATTCAATCACCCGTGGAGCCTCAGAATGCATGCATCTGTCCTAACTCCATTCTGGTTTCCATCCAGTTCTAGACCCACCATCCACCCCCTCAAATCAGCACCCGCCTGGGTTTGCCACCTGCACTAGCCTCAAATCACCAGTCGGTGCCTCCACAGCTCCCCCTCCTGGCACAAGGCTTGCTTGTGATTTGCGTACTCTGCCAATGGATTCTGTCCATCTGTGGCAAGTCCCATTCTTCTGGAAGCTTTCCAGCAAGCGCACCTTCTTTCCTCCACCTTGGCCAACACCAAAGTAACCAACATTAAAAAGACCTGGCATGCAGAGCCCACTTGATTGTGAAGGAGCACAGATACACACACACACACACACACACACACACACACACACACACACACACACCATCACCATCACCATCACCATCACCATCACCATCACCATCACCATCACCACCACCATCACCACCAACATCCTTTGCAACCAAATCCATTGCCGAGCCATTCAGCTGTCAACAGCAATTGGGAATCATGACTGAAGAGGCCAAAACTGTGTGCACATCTCTTCTCAACACTCTGAGGCAGCGAGGGCCTTTAAAAACCGATTAGAACATCCTCCCCTCCCACCGAATAAATAAGTGCTGGCCTCTGAGGAGGGAGCAGAGAAGTGAGGCTGAGGCATTGGGTGAGTTTTTTCCTCACCACCGCAACCTCTTTACTCATCGGAGGCTGGCTCGGAGGTTTAAGAGGGAGGCAGTGCCGTAATTCATGAGATTAAAACATGCCCGCTTCTCCTCAGACATGTATTCTATATGAAAATGTGGTTTATGGGCATCAGGTCCACAAATCTAAAGCCCAAGCAATTCTACCTATGACCATCAGTCATGGAAGTTACACTCACGGAGAATGAGAATTTACACGACCACTGTTAGCCCATAACCAGCCCCGGAGCGTCCTCCCCACGCCTCCCGAGAAGCCGGGTCTCCCTGACAACAACTCTCTGCCCTGTTTTTACTGGCTGGTACCCAGATCAGTGGCAATGACTCTCAAATGTGAGTATTTATCATGAGATGCTCTCAAGGCCCATCTCTTCTTTTTGCAGAGAGGGGACTAGATTAGGAATCAGAAAAAAGGGGTCAGTTCCTAGGTCTGCCATTTAGCATGCACACAAACGTCAGCCATTCACCCTCTGTCTCAGTTTCCACCTGTTCACCTGCCCCGGGACCCTCAGGTGCAACAGTTGTTACAAGAATGCTCTTAATTCAGCATAGCATAGGAGTGACACCCTTAAGCTCTGGAGTCAGACCTTTCAAATTCGGACCCTATCACTCACTGTGCAACTTTGGGCAAGTTATTTAACCTCTCTGTCTCAATGTCCTCCTCTGTGAAAAGAGATGATAACAATACCTGCCTCATAGCACTGTTATGAAAATTAGAGTTAATATTTATGTAGGGCTTAGAACAGAGTCTGGCAAGAGGGACATGCTAAATACATGTCACATCAAACGTATGCATTCAACCAACATGTATCGAGTACTATATTAGCTTCCTGGGGCTGCCCGCTTAACAAAGTTCCACACACTGGGTGGCTTGCAATAACAGAAATGTCTTGTCTCACAACCTAGAGGCTGGACGTTCAAGATCAAGGTGTTGGCAAGGTTGGTTTCTTCTGAAGACTGTGAGGGGAAACTGTTCCCTCTCACTTAGCTGCTGGTGGTTGTTGGCAATCTTTAGGGTTTCTTGGTTCATGGAAGCATCACCCTGATCTCTGCCTTCACATTCACATGGTGTTTCCCTGTTTGTTTGTTTGTGTCCAAATTTCTCCTTCCTGTAAAGATTCTAGTCATATTGACCTCATCTTAACTTGATGTCCTCTGCAAAGACCCTATTTCCAAATAATGTCACATTCTGGATAGTGGGACTGGAATTTCAGCCCATCTTTTCTGGGGGCCACAGTTCAATCCATGACAAGCACCTACTAAAGATCAAGTACTCTGCAAGGTGCTGGGCACCTATTAATACAAACATTAATAAAACATGATCATGCCTTAGAGAGTTCACATTCGAATGTAGAAAACAGATTTCTATGCATTAACTCAATACGTATTGTATCAAGGAAATATACAAACACAAGGACAAAAAGAACAGAGGTGGTAGCTCAGACACACACACACACACACACACACACACACACACACACACACACACACACACACCCATCACCATCACCACCACCACCATCATCCTTTGCAACCAAATCCATCTCCGAGCCACTCAGCTGTCAACAGCAATTGGGAATCATGACTGAAGAGGCCAAAATTGCATGTGCACATCTCTTCTCTACACTCTGAGTCAGCAAGGGCCCTTAAAAACCGATTAGAACATCCTCCCCTCCCACCGAATAAATAAGTGCTGGCCTCTGAGGAGGGAGCAGAGAAGGGAGGCTGACGCATTGGGTGAGTTTTTCCCTCACCACAGCAACCTCTCCACTCACTGTGTGTGCTGGGCCGTCGAGGATGAGCTGGACTGACATTCCCCAGGGGGTAACACGCGATCAGCAGGAGGCTGAAAGCACATGGCATTTTCTGGGAATTCAAGACCTTGATATGGCTGTAGTGTCAGATGGAACTCAGGAAAGATAAATCCAGAAACACTGTGAGGGCCAGTTTCCAAAAGGTCTTGAATTCCAGGTTAAGGAGTTTTCACTTTATCCTATAAGCACTCGTCTTCGGTCAGGGGTCCCCAGAAGCAGATGAGATTCTTGTGAAAAGGATTTACTAGGAGGTACTACCAGGAAATGCTGGGAGGAAAGTCAGGAAGGGTCAGAAGCCAAGTCAACGGGCTAGATGAAGCAAAGACCCACAGGCAACGTCTGCCCAATCCTGCAAGAAGACTCTGGAGAGAATACAGGTCACACCTCACAGTTGTCTAGATTACAGCGAGGGAGATACAGGACTCACAGCTTCCCACAGCGGTCACTGGTTCAGAGCTGCCCCCAGACACTTTGGGCTGTCCACACTCCCTGGCACAGGTGAAGTGGGTCTGGCAGCCTGAGAACAGTCCCTCAGCAGAGAGACACCAGTTGCCAGGAGTGAGGGCACACTGAGAGCCCACGTTCACACAAATGGCAAAAAGATCAGGGGGTGGGGCACCAAGAGGGTCCGCTACCATTATAGAACATCACTAAATGTTTTAATCGAGGAATTCAGTGATCTGATCTCCGTATCAGAAATCTGACTGGTAATGGTGTAAACAAATGAAATGGCAAGGAAACAGACTGATGGTGAGGAAAGCACTTAGGAAGCCTTGGCAATGGCCCAGGTGGGAGCTACAGGGGACCCACACAAGAGCAAGGGAGAGGGAGGAGACTGGAGAAGAGAGCGGGAATCAGAGAGACGTTGACAGCTAGGACCTGAAAATTGTTTGGCTCCAAGGGAGAGGTAACTGGCTTCTGTGCCTAGGGAGACACGGGATAGAAAACAGGTTCGCTGGCCAGGCATGGTGGCTCAAGTCCGTAATCCCAGCACTTTGGAAGGCCGTGAGTACAGGGGTTCGAGACCAGCCGGGGCAACTTGGTGAGATCTCTTCTCTGCAATATATCAAAAAATTAGCCGGGTGTGGTAGCGCACACCTGTAGTTCTGGCTACTTGGAAGGCTGAGGCAGAAGGATCACCTGAGCCCAGAAGGTCGATGCTGGGGTGGCCGCGAGCGTGCCACTGCACTCCAGCCTGGGTGACAGAGTGAGACTCTGACTCAAAAAAGGTGAAAGAAAGAAAAAAAGCAAACAGGTTTACTGAAGAAGGTAGGGGGATGCCATTGGACATGTCGAATGTCTACAGCATACCCAGCTCATGGAAATAAGGATCTGACCATCAGTAGAGAAGCTACAGCTAAAGGTATAAATTCAGATGACATTGGTATGGAGATGGTAGGAGACAGAGCCAAAAAAAAAAGGGTAAAGTCAATTAAAAAAAAGATCAAGAAGAGAACAGTAACATCAACCCTTGAGAGATGAGCAAGGAAAAGAGATAAAGAAAGAGCAACAGGGCATATTGGGAACTAGAAGAGGTGTGTGGTAGAAGACAAAGGAAGAAGAAGCTGCGAGAAAACAAAAGTGGTCAACAGTGTTTCATGATGCATAGCTGTCAAAGGAGGGTCAGCAATGAGCAGAAGGCATGACTATCGCAAAAGCATTGGTGACCTTCACAGGAACCATGATGGAGGGGAAAACCACATTGTAATAGGCTGGAGAGGAGATAGAAAAAGAAATGGAGGTAATAATGTCTACCAGTACTACCAAAATCATGGTCCATGGACCAGTAGCATCAGCAGCATTGAGGAGCTATTTAGAAACACACATTCTCAGGTCTCACCCCAGACCCACTGAATTAGAAATTCTAAGGTTGGAATCCAGGAATCCGTTTTTAACAAGCCCTCCAGGTGATGCTGATGCATGCTAAAGTTTGAGAACCACTGATAGATACAATTTTAAAGACATTTGACTGAACAGAAAGCAATGTGACAGCTACCTACAGAGAAGCCAGTGCCCAGTTTGGATGGAAAATTGGGCAGTACTTCACAAATAGAAGGAGGTATTGGGAGAACATACAGGTAGCCACTGGATTTGTAGTTGTCAAAGAATAGCTGATCTATAGGTAATCAGCTGGTATGGTTAACACCAACATCCATGGACAAACTGCTAAGACAAGTGCCCAGTGGAAATGCAATGTCTGTTTCTTTTGGAGCACAAAATCGCCACCTGGATTATCATTTTCACCTGGATCTCTCACCACGTTTTTACAGGGTAGTGACTGATTATGACTAGGTGTACGCAGTGTAAAATCAGCCATCAAATAAGCCACAAGGACCGGGCATGGTTGCTCACGCCTGTAATCCCAGCACTTTAGGAGGTGGAGGAGAGAATTGCCTGAGTCCAGGGGCTTGAGACCAGCCTGGGCAACTTGGCAAGATCTCATCTCTACAATAAACAAAAAATTAACCAGGCATGGTAGCGTGCACCTGTAGTTCCAGCTACTTGGAAAGTTAAGGTAGAAGGATCACCTGAGCCCAGCAGGTTGAGGCTGTGGTGGCTGTGAGTGTGCTACTGCACTCCAGCCAGGGCGACAGAGACTCTGACTAAAATCTAAAAAAATAGATCACAGGAAACCACCGAACCTCTGTGTTTTTAGAGGCAGATAAGTTGAGAGGCTAAAGTGAGTTTGTTGTGGCAAATCTTGCCGTAGAATCCAAACTTTTTTTTAAATTTAACTTTTTATTTTTTTTATTGTAGAGATGAGGGCTCTCCAAGTTGCCTGGGCTGGTCTCAAACCCGTGGGCTCAGGCAATTTACTCACCTCGGCCTCCCAAAGTGCTGGGATTACAGGCTGAGACACTGAGCCCAACGAATCCAACTTTTAATTCCTCCTGTGCAGTTTTATTTTAGTTTTCGATTGCTCTGAAACCAGCCGCCCTAAACCTAGTGGCATAAAATGACAACAATCGGTTATTATAATTATCTCCTATGGTTCTGGACTGGCTAGGCTCAGCTAGGTGATTCTCCCTGAAGTTTCAATCAGATGGTGACTGATGCTGGAGTCATCTCAAAAGCTTCCTTGCATGTCTGGCTGTTGATGATGGCTATTAGCTGGGACCTTAGTCTCTGTATAGCCTGGGCTTCCTCACAGCATGTCAACTGGGCTCCAAGGATCGTGTCCTGAGAGAGAGAGCTCAGAAGAAGTTTTACTGCCTTCTCTGACCTAGCCTCAGGAGTCACATGACATCACTTCCACCATACTCTATCCGGAGAGGTAGCCGTAAGTCCTGCCCAGGCTCAAAGGGAGGGGATGCAGACTCCATCTTCACATGGGGGCGAGACAAGTTTCCAGAAGAGCATGTAGGGCAGAAACTATTGTTATAGTCATTT
>JAPVLO010005304.1:0-10810 GCA_027257055.1 Cephalopachus bancanus | reverse complement strand
AGAGAGACACAAAGAGAGGAAGGCGGTGTGAAGATGGAGACAGTGATTAAAGTAATTGATGCATCTGTAAGCCAAGGAACACCCAGGGTTAGCAGCAATCACCAGAATCTAGGCATGGACAGTTTCTATCTCAGAGCCTCCAGAAGAAACCAGTCCTATTGACATTACTTTGGACTTCTGACTTCCTGAACTGTGAGAGAACAATTGTTTTAAACCACTCCGGGCTGGGCTCGGTGGCTCAGCCTGTAATCCCAGCACTTTGGGAGGTCGAGGCGAGTGGATTTCCTGAGCCCGAGGGTTCGAGACCCACCCAGGCAATTTGGCGAGACCTCGTCTCTACAATAAATAAATTTTAAAAAAACTAGTCAGTTATGGTAGTGCGTGTGGTAGCCTGTAATTCTGACTACTTGGATGGCTGAAGCGGAAGGATCGCCGGCTGTGGTGGCCCGGAGCATGCCACTGAACTCCAGCCTGGGTGACAGAGTGAGACTCCCAACTCAAACAAAAAAAAATACACTCAGTTTGCGCTAAATTGTTCTGGCAGCCCTAGAAACTAATAAAGCAACCTATATTCACCTCTAATATAGAATTTATCAGATTGTGTCATAGTTATTTTATTTGTTCAGTGACTCTGCCCCAACTATATCCCAAACTCTTTAAAGACATGAACGTATTTATCTATATCACCAGTGTCTAAAGGTTCTACATAAATACCTGTTATATGAATATATAAATACATTTTAAAACATATTTAAAAGATATAATTTTAAAAGATATTTTGCAGGGAAAATTGTATAATTGGATTTTATGTTGCAAGTTTCTTATAGCCAAAAAATTATAAAAACTTTAAACCAAAAATATTTTGAATGCTAAAATCTTTTCTTATTTTTATTTTAGTGCACTACATTATCTTTATCAATTCTGGACAACCAACTTTTTCTTCCTTTTTAAGGAAATGTCTTTGGCTTAAAATATCTTGGGAAAAGTGATGTATCTAAAGGTGAGGGTTTAACAGTAGAATGTAGGATGCAAGAAACAAATATTTGGAAAAAATTCTTGGTGAATTACGATATCATTTCTTTTTGTTTTGTTTTGTTGTTTTTGTTTTGTTTGAGTTGGAGTCTTACTCTGTCGCCCAGGCTGGAGTGTAGTGGCACACTCACGGTCACCCCATCCTAAACCTGCTGGGTTCAGGTGATTCTTCCCCCTCCAGCCTTCCAAGTAGCCAGAACTACAGGCGTGTGTTACCACCTCCAGCTACTTTTTTATTTATTGTAGAGACAAGGTCTTGCCAAGTCACCTGGGCTGGTCTCGAACCCACAGGCTCAGGCAATCCACTTACCTCGGCCTTCCAAAATGCTGGGATTACAGGCTGAGTCACCGAGCCAGACATAAACATCATTATTAAGGAAGGGGCTTAGACTTCTGGTGCCAGGAAATAGTACAGACTTGATTCAAATATCTATAGAAAGAAAAAGTTGATTCTTTTCCCTGATATTTATGTGTCAAGATATAACAGACATAAAGTAAAAAGTATGATAATATTATATTCTATGGAAATACAGTACTTATGTAAATACAGACATACTTTGGAAGTAATCATGGATTAAATTCCATATGACCACAACAAGGTGAATATCACAATAAAGTGGGTCAAACATTTTTGGGGGTTTCCAAGTGCATATAAAAGCGTGATTACATTCTACTGTGGTCTATCACATGCGCAAGAGCACTATGCCTAAAAAAGTACCAACTTTAATTTAAAAATACTTTATGGCTAAAAAAAAAAATTGATTACAAGCATCTGAGCCGTCAGTGAGTCGTAGTCTCTTTTCTGGTGGAGCGTTTTGCTTCTATATTGATAGAAGTTAAATGATCAGGGTGGTGGTTGTTGAAAACTGGGATGGCTGGGGAATATTTCCTAAAATAAGGCAGCAATGAAATTTTCTGCACTGATGGACTTTCTTTTTACAGAAGATTTTACTGTAGCATATGATGCAGTTTGATAAAATTTTACCCGCTGTTTAACTTCTTTCAAAACTAGAGTCAATCATCTCAAAACCTGCTGCCGCTTTATCAACTAAGTTTATATAATATTCTAAATTATGTGTTGCTATTTCAACAATGTACACAGCATCTTCATTCACCAGGAGGAATTTCCACCTTAAGAAGCCACTTTCTTCGTTCATGTATAAAAATCAGTTCTTCATTTGTTCAAATTTCATCATGAAATCTTCCAGTAAATCTTCAGGTTCCACATCTAATAATAGTTTCCTAACTATTTCTGCAGTTAGTTCCTCCATAGAAGTCTTGAAACCTCAAAGTCATCCGTGAGGGCTAGAATAACTTTCTTCTAAACTCCTGTTAATGTTGATACTTTGACCTCTACCTAGAATCACAGATGTTCTTAATGGCATCTAGAATGATAAATCCTTTCGGAAGGTTTATCAGTTTACTTTACCCACATCCATCAGAGGACTCACTATCCATGGCAGCTACTGCATTATAAAATATTTCTTAAATAAGACTTTGTAGTCCAAATTATTCCTTGATCCATAGACTGTAGAATAGAAGTTGTGCTAGCAGGCATAAAAATAACACTAACCTCCTTGTACATCTTCAACAGAGCTCTTGAATGGCTAGGTGCATTCTCAATGAGAAGGAATATTTTAAAAGGGAAATTTTTTTTTTCCTGGGCAGTAAGTCTCAGTAGTGGGCTTAAAATATAAACTAAACCATGCTGTAAACAGATGTCCTGTCATTCATAACTCTTAGGGTCCTAGGATTTTCAGAATGGTCAATGAGATTGGCTTCAACTAAAATTCCCAAGCTACATTCGCCCCTAAAAAAAGAATTGGCCTGTATTTTAAAGTCTTGAAGTCAGGCATCGACATTTCCATCCCAGCTATGAAAGTCCTAAGTAGAACTGAGTACCACATGTTCTCACTCAGAAGCTGACCCTGAACATTTACCATAATACCATAAGAAAGGGATTGGCAGTAGCAGGATATTGCCAGGGGAGGGAGGGGGCTCATAACATCAATAAGGGTGCCTGATCTCAAACCAGACGAAGTGAGGACCAAAGGGAGACCTAAACTTTACCTGAACGATGACCACTTGTATACCTAATTCTGAATTGTACCCTACATCTTCAAAATAAAAAAAAATTGTTTTAAAGTCCTAGATGACACCATTTTCAAATAAAAAGGTGTCTATGCTGAAAATCTGCTGTTGAGTGTACTAGTCACCTCCATCATTTATCTTAGCTAGATCTCCTGGATATCTTGCTGCAATTTCTCCATCAGCACTTGCTGTTTCACCTTGCACTTTCATGTTATGGAAATGACATCTTTCCTTAAATCTTCTGAACCAAGCTCCGATAGCTTCAAATTCTTCTTTTGTAACTCTCTCACTTTTCTCAGCCTTCATAGAATTGCAGAGAGTTAGGGCCCTGCTCTGGATTAGGTTTTGGCTTAAAGGAGTGTTGTGGCTGGTCTGATCTTTTATTCAGACCACTCAAACTTTCTCCACATCAGAAATAAGGTGGTTTCATTGCTTTCTGATCATTTGTGCATTCACTGAAGTGGCACTTTTAATTTCCTTCAGACACTTTTTCCCCCCTCAGATTTTGACTGACGTTCCTCATTTAGCTTAATCGTGCATAGCTTTGATTGAAAGTGAGAGTCATGCAAACCTTTATTTCACTTGAACACTTAGAGGTCATTGTAGGGTTATTAATTGCCTGAATTTCAACATTGTTGCATCTCAAGGAATCGAGAGGTCCAAGAAGAGGGAGAGGGGTAGGGGAACAATAAGTCAGTAGGGCCATCAGACAACACACCACAGTATTGACTAAGTTTGCTGTCTTATATGGCTGCAGTTCGTGGCACCTCAAAACAATTGCAATAGTGACATCGAAAGTCCTCTGGGCATGGAAGTTCATGACTGTAATCCCAACACTTTGGGTGACCAAGGTGAGAGGATTACTTGAGCCCAGAAGTTCAAGACCAGCCTAGGAAACATAGTGAGACTCATCTCTACAAAACTTTTTTAAAAAAAATCAGCCAAGAATGGGAGTGCACGCCTGTAGTCTCAGCTACTCTGGAGGCTGAGGCAAAAGGATCATTAAAGCCCAAGAGGTTGAGGCTGTGGTAAACTGTGATTGTGCCACCGTACTCCCACCTGGGCAATAGAGTGAGACCTTGATTTAAAAAAAAAAAAAAAGCCGGGCTCAGTGGCTCAGTCTGTAATCCCAGCACTTTGGGAGGCCAAGACAAGTGGATTGCCTGAGCCTGCAGGTTTGAGACCCAGCCTGGGCAACTTGGCGAGACCTCATCTCTACAATAAATCAAAAAGTAGCCAGGTGTGGTAGCGTGCGCCTGTAGTTCAAGCTACTTGTAAGGCTGAGGTGGAAGGATCACCTGTGCCCAGCAGGTCGAGGCTGCGGTGGCCGGGAGCAGCCACTGCACTCCAGTCTGGGCGACAGAGTGAGACTCCAACTCAAAAAAAAAAAAAAAAAAAAATCACCGATTGCAGATCACCACAACACGTAAAAAATGACACACACGGCCTCCCGCCCCGGCGCTCCCGCCTCCCGCCCCGGCGCTCCCGCCTCCTGCCCCGGCGCCCCCGCCTCCCTCCCCGGCGCTCCCGGCGCCCCCGGCGCTGGGCCCCCGCGCAGCTCATCACAACCCGGCCCGAGAGGAGATCCACACAAATCGGCTTCAAGGAAGATCTGCGGGGATTGCAGCCAAATCTCCTGTGTCTGAGACTGTGCTGCTGTCTCGCGTGGGGCTTCTGTTGCCTGCTCGGAGGCAGGCAGCCATCTTGTTCCTGTCCGGCCCCACCCCCTCTGGGGCGAGCAGATGAGATAGCACCACCTGCTGGCAACTCAAGGTAACGACACCGAAACGGGAGAAATAAGCCTGATAAAGACATAGACCAAACTGCTGAAGGAAAGTTGACCTGAACTGTACTTCACAGCAGATCAGGGGCAATTGACTCTAACTGCAAACTAATTCACCCGCTTGAAAAGAAAACTACAAATCAGACCTGAAAGGACATTGGACTTAAACGAAAGGTCTCAGAGTGTGCTTCATTGATTCTATTAGTTTAATGACTTAATTCTATTCCTACAGTATTGTTCCCCTTTTTTCTCTTTTCCTTTTCCTTTTCTTCTCTTTTCTTCTGTCTGTAAACCATGTCTTTGTATAGAGGAACAGCACACCAATAAGGTGGTTGGATAGCGGGTATGTTAGCATCACAATATGTTTTATTTGTGGTTGTATGAGAGTTGGTTCGACTGTAGCTGTGGTCCATCGTTTTTAGCTGTTTCAGTATAGACCTCTCTCTATTTGTTGGCACACTCGTTAGTTTCCTCCCTTACTTCTCTATCTCTCCACCCCCCTCTTCAACCCACTATCTGCTCCATTCTCCCCCCCCTGCTAACCACATTTTATTTCAGGGAGTAAACCTACACCCCCACTGCATGGACAGACTCCAGGGCAGTGGGAAGTGGGTTCCACATTATCCACATGCCTGTCAGTGAACACCAGGACCTGCAGACAGATTTTGAATCACAGCTCTCCCCTTAAATACATCTCAAAACTGCAAAAAGGACCACCTCCAACCTACAGTGCAACTTCAAAATTGAACAAAGTAAGACGACATACATAAAGAATGGGAGATTGAACGAACAGAAGAAAAACCCAGTCCCTTTACCCCTGAAAAACAAAATTAAAGAAGACGGTGACGTGGAGGGAAAAAGAAGTAGGGAAGGGGAAAAAACCCGCACAAATGAAAAAAAACCCAAAAAGAAGAATATAGGTCTTACACAGACCCCTGGGAGATCAGACAATGAGAAAACAGATTCTGGAACACAGACAATGAAGAGTCCCCAGAATGACTGGCTACATGCAACAAACCCCGACATCAAAACATTAATGGAGAGAATTAAAAAAATTGAGGAGAGACAAGAGGAAAATAGGAAGGAGCTGTTGTCAGAAATGACAGCAGTAAAGAATACTGTGATGGAAATGAACAACAGACTAATAAGCATGGAAAGCAGAATCAGCCAAGCAGAAGAAAGAATCTCAGAGCTCGAAGACCAAAACACAGAACTAACCCAAACTGTCAAAAGCATAGAAAAGAAGCTCAAAAAGACAGAACAAAACCTGCAAGAGATGAATGATCACTTCAAGAGACCAAACCTGAGAATAATTGGGCTTCCTGAGGCAGAAAGAGAAACAGAAGCCACATTGGAACAAACATTCCATGAAATCATTCAAGAAAACTTCCCTCATCTCAGTAAAGATGAAAAACTTCAAACACAAGAGATTCAGAGAACCCCTGCAAGACAACAAACGAGAAGGACCAACTCCCAGACACATAATAATTCGCCTAAACAAAGTAGCTATGAAAGGAAAAATACTAAAGGCAACAAGAGAAAAAGGCCAGACTACCTACCAGGGAAAACCAATCCGAATAGCAGCAGATTTATCCACAGAAACCCTTCAGGCCAGGAGAGCCTGGAGCCCTATCTTCAAAGTACTAAAAGAGAAACAATTTCAACCCAAAAAATAACCTACCCAGCTAAACTAAAATTCATTAGTGAGGGAGAATTAAAATCTTTTCCAGACATCCAATCCCTAAGAACCTACGCTGCCACCAGACCACCGCTACAAGAAACACTCAAGAAAGTACTGAACACAGAAGAAAAAGAAAAAAGAACATCAGCATTCTTCACAAGAGTACAGGCAAAAGATTAAAAAAAACACCTGAACCAACTCCAAAACCCAAAGAAAGACAACAAATAAACAGTAACAACTCTGTAAGAAACCCTTTTGACAGGGATCAACTCTTGCATTTCAATTATTAGCCTAAATGTGAACGGACTAAATGCACCACTGAAAAGACATAGATTGGCAAAATGGATAAAAAAATCATCAGGCAACAATCTATTGCCTACAAGAGACTCACCTCACTAGAAAGGACACCCACAGACTCAAGGTAAGAGGATGGGAAACAATCTTTCAGGCGAACGGAATACAAAAGAAAGGAGGAGTAGCC
Source organism: Cephalopachus bancanus (assembly GCA_027257055.1). Taxonomy (NCBI): domain Eukaryota; kingdom Metazoa; phylum Chordata; class Mammalia; order Primates; family Tarsiidae; genus Cephalopachus; species Cephalopachus bancanus. The sequence goes on along the minus strand of JAPVLO010005304.1, from coordinate 3,742 downwards.
ATCTTAATTTCAGACAAAATATCCTTCAAACTATTAAAAATCAAAAAAGATACAGAAGGTCACTACATAATGATAAAAGGTTCAATCCATCAACAAGAAATATCTATCCTAAACATATATGCACCCAACATAGGTGCACCAACCCTTTATAAAACAACTTCTTGGAAAACTAAAGAAAGAAATTGACTCTACCACTATCATAACTGGGGACTTTAATACCCCACTCACAACCCTAGACAGATCATCAGGACAAAAAATCAGCAAGGAGATTCGGAACCTCAATGTGACCTTGGACCAAATGGACTTAATTGATACTTACAGAACACTCCATCCAAAGACCACAGAATACACATTTTACTCATCACCACATGGAACATATTCTAAGATCGACCACATACTCGGCCATAAATCAAGTATAAGCAAATTTAAAAGGACCGAAATTCTACCAAACACCTTCTCGGACCACAGTGGAATAAAAATAAACATTGACACCAACAAAGTCCCCCCAAAACCCACAAAGACATGGACACTAAACAGCATGATGCTAAACAACTCCTGGGTCAATGACGAAATCAAAACAGGGATCAAAAGATACCTGGAAGCAAATGAAAATGAAGAAACATCTTACCAAAATCTCTGGGATGCCCTGAAAGCTGTAGTAAGAGGGGAATTTATATCCCTAAAAAACACATGAAGAAAATGGAAGGAACAGAAATTCACAATCTAACAAGCCACCTAAAGAAGCTGGAAAAGCAAGACCACAAAAAACCCCAATTTCAGCAGAAGAATCCAGATCACCAAAATAAAAACCCAAATCCAGGACATAGAAGACAATAAGATAATACAAAAAATCAATGAAACAAAAAGCTGGTTCTTCGAAAGAATAAACAAGATCGATGGTCCCCTAGCTAGACTGACCAAGAAAAAACGAGAAAAAAAAAAATAAGCATAATCAGAAACACAAAAGATGAAGTCACATCTGACCCTGAAGAAATACAAAAAAATCATTAGAGACTACTATGTACACTTGTATGGAAACAAACTTGAAAACCACAAGGAAATGGAGGACTTCCTGACATCACACAATCTACCTAGGTTGGAACAAGAAGAATTGAGACCCTAAATAGACCCAAATTTCAATCAAGGAAATCGACTACATAATAAGAAAACTTCCTACAAAAAAAAGCCCTGGTCCCGGGTGGCTTTCCAGCAGAATTTACAAGACATTCAAGGAGGAGCTGATACCAATCCTACTGAAGGTATTCCAGGTGATAGAAAAAGATGGAACTCTCCCCCAAAACATTTTATGAAGCCAACGTCACACTGATACCCAAGCCAGGTAAAGATCCAACAAAGAAAGAGAACTACAGGCCAATATCTTTGATGAACATAGATGCTAAAATTCTCAACAACATCCTAGCAAACAGGATTCAACAATACATCTCAAAAATCATTCACCATGACCAAGTAGGCTTCATTCCTGGCATGCAAGGCTGGTTCAACATTCGTAAAAACCCTAAATGTAATTAAATACATCAACAGATGTCAAAACAAAAACCACATGATCATATCATTAGATGCAAAAAAGCTTTTGATAAAATCCCGCACCCCTTCTTGATAAAAAACCCCTTTAACATCTAGGCATACGGGAACATACCTCAAAATAAAAAAAGCCATCTACGAGAAACCTACAGCCTGCATACTCCTAAATGGACAAAAATTGGAACCAATTCCCCTGAAAACTGGAAATAGACAAGGATGCCCACCCCTCCCCTCCTGTTCAAATAGTATTGGAAGTCCTGGTAGAGCAATCAGAGAAGACGAGGCAATCAGAGGTATTCAAATAGGAAAAAAGGAAGTCAAGTTATCTCTCTATGCAGATGATATGATGGTTTTACCTTGAAAACCCAAGAGAATCTGTTTAAAAAGGGCCCCCTTACATTGATAAAGGCCTTTGGCAAAGTCTCAGGATACAAAAAAAAATGTACAAAAGACAATCGCATTTCTCTGCACCAATAATAAACAAACAGAAACCCAAATAAAAAACACAATTCCATTCACAATAGCCACAAAAAAAAAGAAATACCTTGGCATCTTCCCAACCAGAGACGTGAAAGACCTTTACAATGCAAAATTTCAAAACACTGCTCAAAGAAATCAAAGCTGACATGAACAAGTGGAAAAATATCCATGCTCATGGATCGGAAGAATCAACATTGTGAAGATGTCCATCTTACCTAAAGGGAATCTACAAATTCAATGCAATACCCATTAAATTACCAATAACATTCTTCTCTGACCTAGAAAAAAAAAACACAGGAATTCATATGGAAACACAAACGTCCAAGAATAGCCAGAACAATCCTCAGCAAAAAAAACAATGCAGGTGGTATCACAATACCAGACTTCAAACTTTACTATAAAGCTACAATCATCAAAACAGCTTGGTATTGGTACAAGAACAGGCATATAGATCAATGGAACAGAATTGAGATTCCAGAAGCAAAACCTCAATTCCTCAACCAACTCATCTTCGACAAAGCCCCCCCCACCTACCAATGGGGTGAGGAGAACCCATTCAGTAAATGGTGCTGGGAAAACTGGTTTTACCACATGTAGAAGATTGAAACAGGACCCCCATCTATCCCCCTGCACAAAGGTTAACTCCAAATGGATCAGAGACCTAAATGTAAAACCTCAAAACCCTAAGAAAAATTAGAAAAGGAAGGAAATACTCTCATGGAAATCGGAACGGGCATCCAATTCCTGTACAAAACCCGAAACCCACAGGACTTAAGAGAGAAGATAGACAAATGGGACCTTATTAAACTGACAAGCTTCTGCAAAGCCAAAAACCCTCAAGAGAGTAGGGAGACAGCCTACAGACTGGGAAAAAATATTTGCCAACTCTAGGTCTGACAAAGGCTTAACATCCTGGATCTACAAGGAACTGAAACGTACTGAAAAGAAAAAACAAGCAACCCCATTATAAAATGGGCAAAAGATATGAACAGACACTTCACAAAGAAGACATTCGAGCAGCCAACAAACACATGAAGAAATGCTCAACCCCACTAATCATCAGGGAGATGCAAATCAAAACCCCCACTGAGATAACCTAACTCCAGTCAGAATGGCAATTATCAACAACTCAAAAAAAAACAGCTGCTGGAGAGGTGTGGTGAAAAGGGAAAACTTCTACACTGTTGGTGGGAGTGTAAGCTAGTGCAACCTCTGTGGAAAGCAGTGTGGCGATTCCTGAAAAACTCTAAATATTGACCTTCCTTATGACTCTGCAACCCCCCATGGGAATATACCCTGAAGAACACAAATCACTCTATAAAAAAGATACCTGTACACGTATGTTTATCGCAGCGTTATTCACAATAGCAAGAACCTGGGGAAAAACCATGCTGCCCATCAAAAGAGGACTGGATTAAAAAAAAAGTGGTACATATACACGATGGGAAAACTACGCAGCCATGAAAAAGAACAAAAACATGGATTTCGCAGCTACCTGGATGGAACTAGAGTCTTAATACTGAGTGACCTCTCACAGAAACAAAGATCAGATATCACATGTTTTTATCATTAATGGACCTGAACATCCAATGTAATACTATAAGAAAATGACTGATGGTACTGGGAAAAATTTTGGGGGGGGGGATGGGTTAACAGTAGCTTTTTTTCTATCTTTGGGGTGGGGAAAAAACCTCTTATCAATTGGGTGCCTTTAATGAAA
>JAPVLO010005303.1:0-10807 GCA_027257055.1 Cephalopachus bancanus | reverse complement strand
CCGGCTAATTTTTGATTTATTGTAGAGATGAGGTCTCGCCAAGTTGCCTGGACTGGTCTTGAACCCACAGGCTCAGGCAATCTAGTTGCCTTGTCCTCCCAAAGTGCTAGGATTACAGGCTGAGCCACCGAGCCCAGTCAACAGTTTCTTAAATTATGACCTGTAGATATTTTAATCAAATGCCTGTAGAAAGCAAGGTTTTAGGTAATCAAGTATTTACTGCAATTGAACATTTAGTGGAAATAAGGCATATAATGAAATTGATTACTTCTAAATGTGATGGAGAACGTAAGAAAATGATGGGTTCGGGGCTTTTAAAATTTTTGTTTATTTTTATTTTTAGAGGTGGGGTTTCACTCTGTTACCCAGGCTGGGGTGTAGTGGTACCATCAGAGCTCACTGTGAGCTCAAACTCTTGGGCTCAAGAGATCCTCTGGCCTCAGCCTCCTGAGTAGCTAGGACTACGGGCGTGTTCTGTCACACCTAGCTTGTTCAGGGCTTTTAATTCCTAGCTCAAGGTCCTGTGAGGGACCTGAAAGCATTAGGACTTTCCAAAAGGAAACACTTGACTTCTGTAGCTAATATTTTTGGAAACCATACATAGGGTCTAATCCCATGAGCGACTCACCACAATACAAATTAAATTTTCAACCTCACTGAAGTCTCTTGCATTAAAGTTAAGGCTTTGCTTTGGAAGGAGCTGGACCCTGAAAACTGATGGGGACAGATGGACAGAGTTCAGTTAAATGGGTCACTGAACCTTATATTTTACCGAGACCCCATCGTCAGCAGAAGACTCCATTCGTGCCTAAGAAGCACTTACCCCTGGACCAAAAGAACATCTCCACTAAGTGAAACTGAAATGTCAGCACTTCCTTGGTAGAGTAGTGGTTCTTAACCAGGGACAGTTTTGCTCCCCAGGGAAATGTCATAATGTCTGGAGACATTTTCGTTGTCACAATTGAGGGTGGGGAGGTGGGAGGGAAATCTGCTGGCAACTTGTGAGTAGAGACCAGAGATGCCACTAAACATCCTGCATTGCACAGGACAACCCTACAACAGAGAATCATCCATCTCAAAATGTTGGTAGTGCTGAGGTTGAAAGACTGTCATAGAGGTAGGTATTCAAAGGATTAGAAAGATTGGTATGTTAACGTGAATTATCCTGCTTACCCACTCTCTAAATATGAGGGGGACCCCAAAAACCCTGAAATTATCTTTTGAGGTGAGTCCTTTGTAGGACAGCCTTCCTCCACTAGGTAAGTGTTCTAGGAACCCATTGGCGTCAGTGTACCAGTTGGCATTGCTGTGAGAGGGTGCATTTGGCTTCAATGATGTTTTTTTTTAATTCTTTCAACCCATTTGTCCATTTCATGATGGGTGATTAAAAGTACACCTACCGATACTGCGCTGAGTGTTCAGCCATTGTTTTTTGTTGTTGTTGTTTTGGTTTTTTTTTTACCAAAAACAGCATGACTCCCATGTCCTACCCTCCCTAGTCACTTGATCTTATCCCAAGTGATTTTTTTTATTTCCCCGCAGGAAAAATGTCCTCAAAGGGAAATGTTTTGCTGTTGTGGAAAAGGTGAAACAAAAACCAGCAGGAAAAAAACATGTTGAAAGACTCTCCAAGAAAATTTACTGAAGTCGAACGCAGGCTCTCACAATAACAGTAGCGGGTACACTGATGCCGATGGGTTCCTAGAACACTTACCTAGTGGGGGAAGCCTGTTTTACAAGGGTCTGCCCTCCAAAAAAATAATTCCTGGGTTTTTTGGGTCCCCCTTCGTATATTTATACATATTATAAATCTTTCCTCTAGCCTTTCCCAAAGGTGACCTGTGGCCATTTTACCAGGGCTCCTATTCACTGAAGAAGAGAAAATAATCACATTTATGGGGGAATCTTTGAATACTGATTCTGAAATGACACTAATCCCTTTCTTTCACTGGTAGACTTAGTGTGGTCAACCCAAAGTAGGGGTTTGTCACAACTGAGGGCTGGTTTATAAAAGTCAGGTGATTGATGGAGTTTTGTTGTGAGTCTGTTTCATAGTTAGCCTGGTGGGTCCCTGAACCCACTTTCTGCTGTTCCCCAGTTCTGGAATATATCATTGGATTAGACATACTCTGCTACTGTCAGAATTCTCACATTGATTCTCTGACCTGCAAAGCAAGGGCTATTATGGTAGAGAAAGGCAAGTAGAAGTCATTTTAGTTGCTTTCGTCTACCAAAATAGTAAAGCAAAGCACTATTATATTCCCAGAAGGTCTGTAGAGATTAGTGCCATCACCAAGGAATTCAAAGATGCCAGAGTGGTGATTCCTAACACATTCCCATTTAGTTTGCCAGTTTGGCAGAAGACAGATAGATCTTGGAGAATGATATTTGATTCCTATAAACTTAGGAATTTAGCTGCTACCCAGATGTGGTTTTGCTACTAAAGTAAATCAATACACCTACTCCTGTTTTGTATACAGCTGTTAATCTGGTTGATTGCTTTTTATATCTTTTAGTAAAGACAATCAGAAGTATTGGCTTTCACCTGGCAAGGACCACAGTCTACTTTCCCTGTCAATCTCAGGGGCCCTGTGAACTCATCAGTGCTATGCCACTGTCTCATACGCAAGGACCTTGACCATCTCTTCATTACTCAGGACATCACGTTAGTCCATTACATTAATCTGCCGTGAATACCAAGGGGAAATTGGAATGCATGATATCTTTTTTTTTTTTTTTTTTTGAGTTGGAGTCTCACTCTGTCGCCCAGACTGGAGTGCAGTGACCGCTCCCGGGCCCCCGCAGCCTCGACCTGCTGGGCGCATGATATCTTAAAGGGCACTTTTTGGTATTCCCAAGTGATTAAAAACAGTGGAAAACCACATCCAATACAGGCAGGAAAATACATGACCCAGACCTTTAGGAATGAAGGTTTGGCTCACCCCATCAGTCCAATAACCATGAATAACCAAGGTACTTGATGAAGGCAAAGGGAATACGAAATGGGTAGTGGATGAATATAGTTACAATACTAGCTGTGACCATCTGACCAGCTGTAGAAACAAAGATTGTGATTTTTTTTTTTTTGAGTTGGAGTCTCACTCTGTCGCCCAGACTGGAGTGCAGTGACCGCTCCCGGCCACCGCAGCCTCGCCTGCTGGGCTCCGGCGATCCTTCCGCCTCAGCCTTCCAAGTAGCCAGAATTACAGGCATGCGCTACCATGCCCGGCTGATTTTTTTTTTTATTGTAGGGATGAGGTCTCGCTGCCCAGGCGGGTCTCGAACCCACGGGCTCAGGCAATCCACTCACCTCAGCCTCCCAAAGGCACGGGATTACAGGCTGAGCCACCAAGCCCAGCAAGACTGTGATTTTTATGAGTATTTCTTCCTTACTTTGATAGGAATGCATTTGTCTACAGATTAACCCATTTTTTTCCATTCCCCACTTCCATTAACCTGTCATCTAACATAAGAAGTGTTAATAGGAGTTAGCTTTATATCTCAGGATCTAAATCACAAGATATCAAAGGGGAATGTGATTCAGCTCAAATTGGAATCAACATCATTCAAAGATGGCTCATAGGACTTTGTATCCTCTTTTTGGAGGAAGATTAGCATTTTTTTTGGTTATACAAGTGATGGCTGATTTTGCCACTCTTTATCTTGAAATTAAGTGTGATTAAAAGAGGTGTATATGGATACCAAGCTGACAAGGGTTAGACAATGGTGGGTTTGTAGTATGTCATTTGAAGTCACCTGTACCTACATTTTCCAGGATTCCTTTCCCTTTATTCCCAAGGTTAATGCCCAAAAGACACTCTGCTTGGGATTCAGAAGGCAGAAGGGAAGCAGCAGCCAGTTTTATGCTTGGAAGGCACTACTGCTACACACCTTGGCTTATCTGCCATGTTGTTGGCATGCGGCAGCAATCAGGAGCAGTTACTATGGCACCTTCACCTTCTTGGACTCCTTTGCCATGTCCATGTTTAGCTCCAGAATGAAGGACATTGGCTTTTTTTCTTTTCCTTTCTTTTTTTTCTTGAGTCAATGTCTCACTCTGTTGCCCAAGCCAGAGTACAGTGGCATGATCACAATGACCACGGTTCACGGCAGCCTTGACCTTCCAGGGTCAGACAATTATTTTGCCTCTGCCCCCTGATTAGCTAGGACTACAGGTATGCACCACTATGTATGGCTAACTTTTAAAATTTTTTGTGATGAGGTCTTGCTATGTTGCCCAGGCTGGTCTCAAACCCCCGGGCTCAACCAGTCCTCCCACCTTGACCTCCCAAAGTGCTAGGATTATAGGCATGAGCCACCGTGCCCAGCTGCATTGACCTTTTAAAATGTATACATTTCGGCTGGGTGCGGTGGCTTAAGCCTATAATCCCCTCACTTTGGGAGGCTGAGGTGAGAGGATTGCCTGATCCCACAGGTTTGAGACCAGTCTGGGCAAGATGGTGAGACCTCATCTCTACAATAAATCAAAAAATTAGCTGGATGTGGTAGCACGCACTGTAGTTCCAGCTACTTGGAAAGCTGAGGTATAAGGATCGCTGGAGCCCAGCAGGTCGTGGCTGCGATGGCTGTGAGTGTGCCACTGCACTCCAGCCTGGGCGACAGAGTGAGGCTCCGACTCAAAAACAAACAAACAAACAAACAAACAACAACAAAATATATGTATGTATATATATATATATATTATTTTTTTTTTTTTTTTTTTTTTATTTTTTTACTCCCATTTGGAGGCTTGGAGATGGTTAAAAACCCACAAGGGTTCCATTCTGTCCTGTGTGTTCGAGCTCATCCTTGCAGGTTCTGGATTTTCCTTGCTTCCCCTATTTTACAGCCATCTTTCCTTCCTAATTCCTTGCCCTGCCCACTTCAGGGCCCAGCTCCAGATTCATAAGCAAGAGCCTCATCATTAGGTAAATCCAAATACCTATAGTAAATCCTTGTCAGATATTACTACTAGTCGTTTTGCTTTTCTCATCAAATACTGACTGCTACTCCTACCATACCAAGCTATGCAGGGCTCCACTAACACGCCATGCTTCTATGCCTCTGCCTAGAATCCCGATCTCCTTTTCTGTCTAGTGAATTCCTCCATATTCTTGGCTCATCACATGATTTACATCCTTCAAGAAGCCTCGCCTGACCTCCCAGCCCTAGTTAAGTACCACTCCTTTGTGCTTGTGCTTCCACAGCAACCTGTGCTATTTCTGTCACAGCATCTATGACTTTATATGGTCTTCTCTTCTTGGTCTGTCTCCCTAAAGAGACTAAAACTTTTGAGCATAGAGACGGAGTCTTATCTCTATGTTTCAAGACCAGCCAGTGGCACATAGCAGGATTCAACAAATGTTTGCTGAATGATGAAAATGAGGACTGTCGGCCAGGTGCAGTGGCTCACACCTATAATCCCAGTACTTTGGGAGGCTGAGGTGAGAGGATTGCCTGAGCCCGCAGGTTCGAGACCAGCCAGGGCAACTTGGCGAGATCTCATCTTTACAATAAATCAAAAAATTTATTTTTTGGAGAGCTAAGAACGCCGGACATGGTGGCACATATCTGTAGTTCCAGCTACTAGAAAGGCAGAGGCAGAAAGATCATCTGAGTCTAGCAGGTCGAGGCTATGGTGGCTGTGAGTGTGCCACTGTACTCCAGCCTGGGCAACAGAGTGAGACTACAACTCAAAAAAAAAAAAAATGAGGACTGTAACTTATAAAGCTTCTTCTTGTATTTGGTTCAAGACTTGTATGTCACAGCTCCTAGTAATAAGATAACCACCACATAACTTTCCATATGCAAGACCCACACCCATCATGCTATAATCTCCAAACTACTCTTGGGCTGGTTCTACTGTGCATATCATGAAGGAGAGCTAAGAACATTGTGACTTGTTCTGATTAATGTAGACAAAAAAATTTAGCTAGTTTAGGTCCTAGAATGGACTTTTTTTTTTTTGAGTTGGAGTCTCACTCTGTCACCTAGGCTGGAGTGCAGTGGCATGCTCACGGCCACTACAGCCTCAACCTGCTGGGCCCCAGTGATCCTCCGCCTCAGCCTTCCAAGTAGCCAGAATTACAGGCGCATGCTACTGCCCCTGGCTAATTTTTAATTTTTATTGCAGAGTCAAGGTCTCGCTAAGTTGCCCAAGCTGGTCTCAAACCCGCAGGCTCAGGCAATCCACTCACCTCAGCCTCACAAAGTGCTGGGATTACAAGTTGAGTCACCTAGCCTGGCCTAGAATGAACTTCTTAGTACTATCTGATTTAGCTGTTGATACACCTCAATTAACTAAGAAAACTTTACACCTGTTCTATGGACCTGACTGTGTAGGTCTTGCTTACTTTATGGACTAATTAAAAGAAAACATTTGCCTTTTGCTCAAACATGGAATAAAAGAAGAAGGAGGCTGTTGAGATTTGTGGGCTCAAAAAATGTCTTCTTGGCCAGGTGCAGTGGCTCACACCTGCCATCCCAGCACTTTGGGAGGCTGAGGCGGGCAGATTGCTTGAGCCCAGGACTTCAAGATCACCCTGGACAACATAGCAAGACTTCATCTCTACAAAAAAGAAAAAAAGTTAGCTGGGTGTGGTAGCACTCCTGTAGTCTGAACTACTCCAGATGCCAAGGCAGAAGGATCACCCGAACCCAAGAGTTCAAGGCTGTGGTGGACTGTGATTGTGCCTCTACACTCCAGCCTAGGCGACACAGTGAAACCCTGACTCAAAAAATAAAAAAAAAATAAAATAATCTTCTTCCCAGTTGAACTATTTTCATGACTATGCTGTTCAGATACACTGGGAAATACAATCGCTGCCCTCAGCCATGAAATACAGGATGTGATGTAAAACCGGTCCTCTCAGCTGAGTTATGCCAGACAGGAACCGTGCACTACTCTCTTCACTCTAGAGAATAACAAACCCCTTGTCCTAGTTCTCTATTGTGGGTTTTGTTAGGTTTTGTCAGCTGAAATCCCAAGAAATTAAGCCTGTGTCTGGATAGCAACCTCAACCAAATGGAGAGCAGTCTTTGTTATCCTTCTCCCATCATGTCATCTTGACCCCAAAATTCATCCTCTACTATGAATGAATAAAATAAATATACTCTCAAAGACAGCTGAACATAAGATACAGATTAAGCAGGTTACCTAGTGTCACAGCTCCCACAACAAATCCTTGGGGAGCAACTCTCATGTGAATAAGGTGAATAGACATTTTTCTGATCTTGTCTGTGCTTTAAATTGTAAAGACCATAGGACACCACGGTCACAAAGCCTGCTACACCTGTGAATTTAAGAAGTACAAGTTAAACAAAGAGCAGGCAAGATAGTGAAGACTACTTTAAAAAGAACCATGTGGAGCCGGGTTCAGTGGCTCAGCCTGTAATCCCAGCGCTTTGGGAGGCTGAGGTGAGTGGATTGCCTGAGCCTGTGGGTTCGAGACCCGCCCGGGCAACTTGGCGAGACCTCATCTCTACAATAAATCAAAAATTAGACGGGGATGGTAGTGCACCCCTGTAGTTCCAGCTACTTGGAAGGCTGAGGCGGAAGGATCATCGGAGCCCAGCAGGTCGAGGCTGTGGTGGCTGGGAACATGCCACTGCACTCCAGTTTGGACACAGTGAGACTCCAACTCAGGAAAAAAAAAAAAAAGGAATCATGCTGGATTTATCTACCAGATTTTAAAATGGGCCCTTAATATTCTTGGAGTCAATATTTTCAACTTTGACTTTTCCCCAGAAAAATCTGAACCCTATAGCATTGTAACTTGTCTAGTCATTTGTGCTTTTTTTTTTTTTTTTGAGTGGGAGTCTCACTCTGTCGCCCACACCGGAGTGCAGCAGCCCCTCCTGGCCACCGCAGCCTCGACCTGCTGGGCTCCGGCGATCCTTCCGCCTCAGCCTTCCGAGTAGCCGGAATTACAGGCACTTGCTACCACACCCAGCTGATTTTTTGATTTGTGGGGCAAGTCACGTAGCCAGCAAGTGAACCAGTCCAGCATCCCCGCATCCATCGCTTTTGGGTGTTTTGCTTTACTCATCTCTTCCTATCATCACATCAGGAGTGCATCCGCAAAGAGACAACAAGTTTGCTCTGTAAAAAAGTGAGACCGTAAGCTTTAGTGAGCTTGAAAAGGCATGAGGATACGCAAAGGAAGTATGACTTGGGAAGAACTATGATTCTAGAATAGTCCAGAAACCTATAAAAAATATTTCTGTATTTCCTACAAATGTCAAGAGGTGAATAAACCACTGTGACAACCAAGATCCTAAGTAATTGGCTCTAAAACAGGAAACTGACCGACTAAATCAGAATCTATAAAGAGATTTAAAACATGATGAGAACTCAATCACAACAAACCAAAAATAGCCAAGTAACAGATAAAGGAATAATTATTTAATAAATGTCCATTAATACAACTTATTGATACAGAGAAGAACTAACTTGGATTTGTATTTCACACCAGATTCTGGAAAAAAAAAAATCTAGATGGGTTAATGAGTTAAAGGCAAAACAAAACAAAAATACAAACAAAACTAGAAAACAGAACAGCATATTTATAACATCTATAAGAGGATAAAGCAGACTTAACAGAAAATGGCAAGGACATAATGCTATATTTTGACATAAGAAAAAAGAAAATGTAAAATAAAAGCATGGGTCTATTTTTTGGGTTCTCTATGCTATTCGTTGATCTGCGCATCTGATCCTCCCTCAATACCACACTGTCTTGATTACTGTAGTGATAGCCCTTAATCTCAGATAGAGTGATTCCTTCAACTTTATTATTTATTTATTTGTTTGTTTGTTTGTTTGTTTGTTTTGAGTTGGAGTCTCACTCAGTCGCCCAGACTGGAGTGCAGTGGCCGCTCCCGGCCACCGCAGCCTCACTGCTGGGCTCCGGCGATTCTTCTGTCTCAGCCTTCCAAGTAGCCAGAATTACAGGCATGCGCTACCACGCCGGCTGATTTTTTTTATTTATTGTAGAGATGAGGTCTCGCTGCCCAGGCGGGTCTTGAACCCGCGAACTCAGGCAATCCACTCACCTCAGCCTCCCAAAGGCGCGGGATTACAGGCTGAGCCACCGAGCCCGGCTTATTCTTTTTCTAAAAAAAAGGTTGTGCCTTTCCATGAAAATTTTAGAATAAACTTGTGTATATCTACAAAAAACCTTGCTGGGATTTTGATTGGAATTGGCATCTTTACTTTTATACTAGCCTTCCAATCCATGAACACAGTGGTCTTTCCATTTATTCAGGTCTTTGTTTTCTTTCATTAGTGTTTTGTAATTTTTGGCATGCATGTTTTATTAACTTTATACCTAAGCATTTCATTTTCTTTGGAATGACTGTAAATAATATTGTTTTAAATTTCAGTTTCCATATATTTCTTGTTGGTATAAAGAAATGATTTCTATGAGTCAAGCACAGTGGCTCATGCCTGTAATCCAACACTTTGGGTGGCTGAGGTGGGAGGATTGCTTGAGCCCAAGAGTTTTTGTGACTAGCCTGGACAACATAGCAAAACCTTGTTTCTACAAAAAAAAAAAAAAAAAAAACCCAGGCACGGTAGTCCACACCTGAAGTCCAAGCTACTTGAAAGGCTGAAGTGGAAGGATCGCCTGAACTCAGGAGGTCAAGGCTGCAGTGAGCTGTGATCACATACCACTGTACTCCACCCTGGGCAACAGGGTGAGACTCTGACTTAAAAAAAAAAAAAAAAAAAAGTGATGTGGGATAACAAGTTTTGAATAACTATTTTTTTTTTTTTTTTTTGAGTTGGAGTCTCGCTCTGTCGCCCAGACTGGAGTGCAGTGGGCCCCTCCCGGCCACCGCAGCCTCGACCTGCTGGGCTCCAGGATCCTCCTGCCTCAGCCTTCCAAGTAGCCGGAATTACAGGCATGCGCTACCACACCCGGCTGATTTTTTTTGATTTATTGTAGAGATGAGGTCTTGCTGCCCAGGCGGGTCTCAAACCCGCGGGGTCAGGCAATCCGCTCACCTCAGCCTCCCAGAGGCGCGGGATTACAGGCTGAGCCACCGAGCCCGGCTTGAATAACTATTAATATGTTGGTACATGTGTGTTTATGGGTGGGTGGGGGGATATTTATTTTTTCAGGATCCATTTAAGAAGTGGAAATAAAAATCAGTAAACAATTACATTTATATGTGTATTTTATAGGCTGATTAGCAATAAATGAAATCAAAATAAAAATGACAGATGGGACTACAAACATATAAAAACGACAAAAAGTTCACCTAAAATGATGATGTAGACACATGGGAAAACAGGTATAATGCACAATGCTGAAAGCTCTGTAAGTTTGACCAAATCTTTCTGGAAGGAACTCTGAAAATTTATAACAAATGATACTAAACTGAACAAGCTTCCTGCCTGGAAATTCTACTTTTGGGAACATACTTCAAGGAAATAAACAAAAGAAGATGACACAAAGATGTTTATGGCTACACTATGTTTGAGGAAAAGCTAAACAACTCAAATGGCCCTAACAGAAAAAAAACTGCCATTGTTAGAAAAAATAAGAGTAGGCAGTATTAACACACAGAAATGTATATATGAGATGTTAAATGAAAGAAGCAAAACCAAACAATCTGTCAAAACATTTTAAATACAAATAATGCGTGCACAGACCATAACAGTAATCATAAGACAATTTAAAACAATGTAAAAATTTTTTATTGATTGATCGATTGAGTCAGGGTCTCACTCTGTTGCCCAAGCTGCAGTGCAGTGGCACAATCACAGTTCAACACAGCCTCAACCTCCTGGGTCAAACAT
>JAPVLO010005302.1:0-10903 GCA_027257055.1 Cephalopachus bancanus | reverse complement strand
AAGGTCATTTCCTGCAGACTCCATGGCTGTGCTAGCCAAGATAATATAATTCCTCCACCAAGCCCAAACCATCTGTCCTAGCACCATCCTAAGGCATGGGGACAAACCCCTTCACCCAGGCCAGCTCTGGGCTTTACCTGGCCTGTACAGCAGCCTCCATTGCTCCTCCGAAGCCTCAGCAGCTTCAGGTCCCTGAAGGCTGTAGGATATGGAATGGGCAGAAAGGCATAAAACTCGAGTCCAGAGAGGTGGTAGTTGCTGTGACTACACTAAATGTCCCTGAGCTGTAGACCTTAAAATGGTTGAATTGAGCCGGGCTCGGTGGCTCAGCCTGTAATCCCGCGCCTTTGGAGGCTGAGGTGAGTGGATTGCCTGAGCCCGCGGGTTCGAGACCCACCTGGGCAGCGAGACCTCATCTCTACAATAAATCAAAAAATCAGCTGGGCGTGATAGGCATGCCTGTAATTCCGGCACTCGGAAGGTGTGGTGGAAGGATCGCCGGAAGCAGGTTGAGGCTGCGGCGGCCGGAAGCGGCCACTGCACTCCAGTCTGGGCGACAGAGTGAGACTCCAACTCAAAAAAAAAAAAAAAAGGTTGAATTGCATGTTTTGTAAATTTCTCTCAATTTATTTTTATTTTTATTATTTATTTTTTATTTTTTATTTTTTGAGTTGGAGTCTTATTCTGTCGCCCAGACTGGAGTGCAGTGGCCACTCCCGGTCACTGCAGCCCCGCTCCCGGTCACTGCAGCCTCGCCTGCTAGGCTCCGGTGATCCTTCTGCCTCAGCCTTCCAAGTCACTGGAACCACAGGTGCGCGCTACTATGTCCGGCTAATTTTTGATTTATTGTAGATTTACTATAGAGATGAGGTCTCTCCAAGTTGCCCGGGTGGGTCTCGAACCCATGGGCTCAGGCAATCCACTCACCTCAGCCTCCCAAGGCGCGGGATTACAGGCTGAGTCACCAAGCCCAGCTTATTTTTTATTTTTTTTGAGTTGGGGACTCACTCTGTCGCCCAGACTGGAGTGCAGTGGCCGCTCCCGGCCACCACAGCCTCAACCTGTTGGGCTCCAGCGATCCTTCCGCCTCAGCCTTCCCAGTAGCCGGAATTACAGGCGCGCACTACCACGCCCAGCTGATTTTTTGATTTATTGTAGAGATGAGGTCTCGCCAAGTTGCCCAAGCGGGTCTCAAACCCGCAGGCTCAGGCAATCCACTCACCTCAGCCTCCTAAGGCGTTGGATTAAAGCTGAGCCACCGAGCCCGGCTTATTTTTATTTTTATTTTTTTGAGTTGGAGTCTCACTCTGTTGCCCAGGCTGCAGTGCAGTGGTCGCTCCCGGCCACCGCAGCCTCAACCTGCTGGGCTCTGGCGATCCTTCCGCCTCAGCTTTCCAAGTAGCTGGGCCAGGCTCGGTGGCTCAGCCTGTAATCCCGTGCCTTTGGGAGGCTGAGGTGAGTGGATTGCCTGAGCCCGCGGGTTCGAGACCCGCCTGGGCAACTTGGTGAGACCTCATCTCTACAATAAATAAAAAAAAAATCAGCCGGGCGTGGTAGCGCATGCCTGTAATTCCGGCTACTCGGAAGGCTGAGGCAAAAGGATCACTGGAGCCCAGCAGGTCGAGGCTGCGGTGGCTGGGAGCAGCCACTGCACTCCAGTCTGGGCGACAGAGTGAGACTCCAACTCAAACAAAACAAAACAAAAAAAAACAAGCAGCTGGAACTACAGGCACGCGCTACCATGCCCGGCTAATTTTTGATTTATTGTAGAGACGAGGTCTTGCCAAGTTGCCCGGGTGGGTCTCGAACCCGCGGGTTCAGGCAATCTACTTGCCTCGGCCTCCCAAAGTGCTGGGATTACAGACTGAGCCACCAAGCTCAGCCTCAATTTTTTTAAATTTATTTTATTTTATTTTGAGTTGGAGTCTCACTCTGTCACCCAGGCTGCAATGCCATGGCCGCTCCCGGCCACCGCAGCCTCGACCTGCTGGGCTCCGGCGATCCTTCCACCTCAGCCTTCCAAATAGCTGGAACTACAGGCACACACTACCGCGCCCGCTAATTTTTTGATTTATTGTAGAGATGAGGTCTCGCCAAGTTGCCCAGGAGGATCTCGAACCCGAGAGCTCAGGCAATCCACTCACCTCAGCCTCCCAAAGTGTGGGATTACAGGCTGAGCCACCGAGCTCGGGTCAATTTTTTTTTTAAACAGTCACATTTGGGGAAGAGAGAGGAGCTGGGCCTGACTCAGAGAGTGGCAGTAAACAGAGAGTGGCAGTAAACGACAATGGAGAGGCCTGGACTGGCCTCCCCACTCCTCCAGGACCAGATGGGAACTGGGGCTCAGGAGAAAGGCCCAAGTGGGGCGGCCCCAGACTCTGGGCAGAAGAGAAGCACTCTGTGAATGCGAGGAGGTTGCAGCCGTCAGCTCATTTGCATCATAAGTGATTGGTTTTCCCTACTCGGCCCTCATTAGGACACAATGGACAGTTGTTTGCTGGCGCAGCAGATCCATTTACCAAGGAATAGTGGAGACAGTACAAGTGACTGATATGTGATAGTGTTAAGGGGTGGGCAGCCGCTGCCTCCCTCTCCCTTGCACTCCCCCAGGCCACGGGGCCTCTTGTTCTCACACAATGAGAAGGGACCTTAGAGGAAAAGCCATCCCTTCATTTTCCAGAGGAGGGGACTGAGGGGCTAGGAGGGAGACTTGCTAAGACTTGCTAAGTGCGTAGATGGCAGAACTGAGGCTTCTAGAATCTGAAGTCTGGATTCTAGACGCTCACTCTGGGCTCACTCCGTTTCCCTCACGTACCTTCTCCGTGTCCCAATCTCATCTTGTAGTTCCTTCCTTGTGCTCTCCTGTTCCAGGAGCCCTGGCTTTCGTCATTGTGTCTCCTGTGTCTGTCTTTCTTTTTTTTTTTTTGAGTTGGAGTCTCACTCTGTCACCCAGACTGGAGTGCAGTGGCCGCTCCCGGCCACTGCAGCCTCGACCTGCTGGGCTCCAGTGATCCTCGCCTCAGCCTTCCAAGTAGCTGGAACTACAGGCGCACACTATCACGCCCGGCTCATTTTGATTTACTGTAGAGATGAGGTCTCGCCAAGTTGCCCAGGCGGGTCTCGAACCCGCGGGTTCAGGCAATCCACTCACTTCAGCCTCCCAAAGGCGCAGGATTACAGGCTGAGTCACCGAGCCCGGCTCTGTGTCTGTCTTTCTATCTCTTTCTCTGTTTCTACCCCTCTCCGTGTCTTTTGCTCTTGGTTTCCAGGCAGCTAGGATAATTACTAAACTTCTAATTAACCCCTGCCCTAACAAGGGTGGATCTGGCAGGAGAGGCAGCAATTCAGAAACTGTCTTGGTTTGTGTTGGGGATAAGTGGGGAGGGAAAAATATGTGATGGGGCCTATTACAAACCAGGCACTAAGACAGGCACATGACACATATCATCCTTTCCATCTTGCAAGGTAGATTGCTTAGAGAGGTTAAATAACTTGTGCAGAGCGCCCAGCTGGCAAATTGTAGCTGCCTGACTCTAAAACCTCCGTTCTTCCAGTTCACATCTTGGGATGGGGGCTAATGCAGGGTAAGGGGCTGATTGACTCTGGGTTCAAGGGAGGCACAGCCTCTCTGCAGGAGGCCACCATTTCGTTCCTCTCCTCTTTGCAGTGACTGCCTCCCGCCAGGAGCCTCTCCTCCCTCTGGTGCCCACCTACTTCTAGGCCCCTTGTGCGGGCTGGAGAAATCTTACAAATGCAACCTTTCACCCTTGTGGGGGGTGTAGGGGGAAGCAGTGATCAAGAGAGAAAAACCTGACAAACCCAGACTATGGGGTGTCTCTGCCCTGCTAACACCCCTCCAGCCCCCATCCTGTCTGCCCCCTCCCCTTTGTGGGTCCAGCCTGCCAGCATCTGTGTCTGTTTCATTGTGCTCTGGGGGAAGGGGAGAGTCGGGGTGAGTGGGTGTCTGTGTGCATGAAAATAAGGCCTCTGGGTTCATTCTAACACTGAATGAAAAACTCACCAATTATTCGTCCCATCTCATTAATATGCAGACAGACATCTGTTATTTAGGAGTCAACAGCAGAGGCATTTTCTTGGGGGGAAGGGTACTTGTGTTATATGGCTCTCTTGTCTTTCTGGCTGCTGGGGTAGCTGCTTGGGAATCACCCCATTCCTCCTGACCTGTAGCCTCCCTTTCCTCTGACCCTCACTCTCGACTTCAGGAGAGCAACAAGGAGTTGACTAGAAATGGAGGGAGATCTGGGAGCCCAGCTGGAAGGAGGAAGGCAGGAGAGGCGATGCCCTGTGTAGAACTAAAAACAAAGAGTTGAACCCCCTTCCTTGAGAAGAGAACGTGGAGTCGGTAGAGAGCTGTACTCAGATTGCCTGCCCCACCGGGAGTCACAGGGACATTCCCTCTTCCCCGCCTACCTCAGCCTGCAGGATAAGTCTGATATATCTGGGGGGCAGGGTCACTGTGGAAATAAGTGGTTCTCACACAGAGCCTTAAGAAGAAAGGAATTCAGAAAAATGGAGACCAAGGGACCTGAACCTTTGGAGTCCTCACTAAAGCTCTCTCCAGCCCTCAGGATAGGTGTGGGAACAAGGCATAGCCACCTCCTCCCTCTGTCTTCTGGCCTCTTCCAGCCTTCCAATCCCAACACAAAACACCCCGTCCAAGAAGACTTTTCTGATTCCCGCAGTCCCAGCTTAGAAGCATGCAAGCCCGTGTGTTGTAAGAAAAAAAGGTTGACATCAGCTCAACCCCTTAACACCATGAGTGATCAGCCCCCTTTTCTAGGTATGAAAGCAGGTTGACAGGTGCAGGGAGGAAGCAGCAGAGCGCAACCCAGGCCCTCAGACCCTGCCTCCAAACCCCAAATTCTTCCCATGACTATCCCTCCTGGGAGGGCTACAGTCATGACAGCTAAAGTGTTTCAGGGGTTAGATTGAGTTCCCCTTCCCCTCCTCCTCCTCCTCCCTCCTAGGCAGGCTGATTGCCTAGGTTAAGAAACACTGGCAGCATCACAGCATGATTAGTTGTTTATTTCATTAAATGATTAACGAGGCTACATTGTTCCCCGAGCGAGTGTCTAATTTGCGGGGGAAACAGCTGCAGAGGAAGCTGGGTCTGACTCCTGTATCTGGGGTAAGGATGGAGTAAGGTCCCCTCCCTCCAGCTTGCAGCGGGACCTTTGAGGATCAGGGAGCAGCCTCACCTCCTCCTCCCACCAGTAACTCAGCCTGAGGCTTCCTCCCCAGAAATAAAACGTCTGGCAACCCAGAACTGCAGAGAGTACCAAACTCCATTCCCCATGGTGTTGAAAATGTATTAAACTTTGCGGGTTCCGCCAACTGATTTATCTTCCTAATTATGCTTGCTTTAGGCAGATATTGAAATGCATTTGCATTCCCTGAGTGCACTTGGCAGGAGAGGAAGGCTGGAGAAAAGAGGGAGCACTAACACTACAATTTGGTAGCTGCAGACTTGAGCCCGTGTTAAGTCCAAAGTGCAAAAGAGAAGCCACTTGGCCAAAAATCCCAAGTTGTGTTTTAGGACAGGTCCCTGTGGGAGAAGGTCCAGTCCTCTGAGACAGATGGAGCTCCACCCGTCTGTGCCTGAAAACCCCAGCTCTCTCCTTACACTCAAGCCCAGGGCTCAGGGTCCCTGGGGAAGGTCTCACAGTCCGTCCCTAACCAGGGTGGTTTGATGAGGTGGTTGTCCTAGGGCACCTGGAGAATTTCAAATTCCCTTGAAGTTATCCTAGAATCCTTTTTTTTTTTTTTTTTGGAGTTGGAGTCTCACTCTGTCACCCAGGCTGGAGTGCAGTGGCCACTCCCGGCCACCACAGCCTCTAGCTGCTGGGCTCCAGCGATCCTTCCGCCTCAGCCTTCCAAGTAGCTGGAACTACAGGCGCGCGCTACTACACCCGGCTAATTTTTTATTTATTGTAGAGATGAGGTCTCACCAAGTTGTCCAGGCAGGTCTCAAACCCGCGGGCTCAGGCAATCTACTCACCTCAGCCTCCCAAAGTGCGGGATTACAGGCTGAGCCACTTAGCCCGGCTAGAATCCTTAATGTTGGCTGAGATGGATCCACAGGAGAGCCAGGGGTAGGAGTATCTGATGAGCTGGGGTGGGTGGGAATTCCTTTCCTCTCAAGACTGTAGCTTAGACTAGGGAAAGGAGATGCTATTTTATTTTGTTTTATTATTTTTCCTTTAAGTCGGGTCTCACTCTGTCGCCCAGGCTGGAGTGCAATGGCATGATCATGGCTCACCGTAGCCTCGACCTCCTGGGCTCAGGCTATCCTTCTGCCTCTGCCTTCTGAGTAGTTTGGATGTGGCACCATGCCCAACAAAGTCTTGCTATGTTGCTCAGGCTGGTCTCAAACTCCTGGGCTCAAGCAATCCTCTTGCCTTGGCCTCCCAAAGTGCTGGAATTACAGGCATGAGCCACTGCACTCAGCTCTAATAAGCTATTTTTTTTTTTTGAGTTGGAGTCTCACTCTGTCACCCAGACTGGAGCGCAGTGGCCGCTCCCGGCCACCGCAGCCTCGACCTGCTGGGCTCCGGCGATCCTTCCGCCTCAGCCTTCCGAGTAGCCAGAACTACAGGCATGCGCCACCACGCCCATCTGATTTTTTGATTTATTGTAGAGATGAGGTCTCGCCAGTTGCCCAGGCAGGTCTCAAACCCGCGGGCTCAGGCAATCCACTCACCTCAGCCTCCCAAGGTGCGGGATTACAGGCTGAGCTAATAAGCTATTTTAAATGACACATCTGAGCCAGATCCCCCAGCCCTGACACCTCATGCAGATAACCATCTATTCAAAAAGCACATCTGATCCTTCCCTCTGTGTGACATCCCTGGTGGCTCCCCACATCCTCTGTGTGAAGTCCTGGTTCCTCTGAGGGCCCTGCAGGAGCCTCTGTGCACCTTGCCAGCCCTGTCTTCTGCTCTTCCTGCCATGGGGGCCCCAAAGGTGCCATGCTCACTCTCATCTCCACTTGTTTACACATGCTGTACCTTCTATCCAGAGTGCCTTTCCTACCCCTTCCCTGCCTGGCTAACTCCTCTTCTACCTTCAGGACCTGGCTCGGAAGACTGGCTTCCCAGGATGTAGGGAGCTCCCACAGCATCTCAGGCATGTACAGACATCCTGCAGCCAGGGAACCCTCACACCTGGGCACCTTGCTTCCTCCCTGGGCTGGCCTCTAGAAGTTCGGAGACTGATCCTTATAGTCTCCCAAGCCACTGTGTGGCACATGCTGATGCTCAGTGCATATTTGCTTAATGAACAAGGGAGAGACAGGCTGTGGATCAGGGTGGGACTCCAGCAGGTGGGAGGGCAAGGTCAGTGTTTTCTCCCAGAGTGTGTCTGGGAGAACTGGCTGGGGCTGGGACTGGCGTTGGGGGAGGGGGAGGGCCAGGGATGGTTCTTGGGGAGAATGTCACCGAAAGGAGGCCAGTGGGCCCAGAGCCAGAGAGGGAATACAGGACAATCTGAAACCAGACTCCCGAGAAAACAGATGAGCACTGTCCTTCCTGACAACAAGCGCGCTGGCCATCCCCTCCACCTGCTTTTCTTCTCTAAGGGGTAGGGTAGGGTGACCCTAAACTCACAGCTGATGCTCCCCTGAAAACTCTCAGGGGGCTCAGGATGGAAAAAGAGCCACTATTCCAGCCTCTGAGGAGACCCCAGAATCAAACTCCTGACCCTTTGGGTCAGCTTCTGTGATATGGAGGTTTTTGATGCCCTTGGTATCCCACAACCTCCTTGGCCCCAGCAGGCTCCAAGCCAGGGGTACAGATGGCGAGCAGAACCCCCCCCGGTATCCCTCAGGGGGCTGGCCAGGCTGAGTAATGCTGAGTAATTGCACATCAGTCCACCCCAAAACCCCCTAACGGCCTGAGAGTTGTCCACCTCATTAACAGGGACGAATATTCCCAGTATGTCTCCTTTTCCCACCTCTGCCTCCTAAAACGACATTTCTGATCCAACACATGGCTCTTTCCTCTGTTCCATCTGTGGGCATCCACAGGAAAATTCCACCTGAGGTCTAACTTTCCTTTTGCTGCTAGAGATTGATAGGTTTTTTTAAAAGCAACAATACTAAAGCCACAGCCGTTTTCCATGGACATGGGCTTTATTGGGGGACTACTGGGGGAAAGGGGGGAGCTAGGGTTGGTGGACTGATGAGGGAGGGGCTTCTCTTTGCTTTTTAATTTAGTGCATGTTGCCTGGAGGTTAGGATGTGTGAGAACAGCTGTAGAAGTGAGAAGAGAAGAAAAGAACAAGGTCAAAGAATGGATACTTTCCTTAGGGGAAGGAAGCCAGAACCAGGATATGGGGACTGGGGATGACAGGAGACTCAACCAAGGTCACTGTTTGACGCCAGCTTTCATAACCCCCACCTGCCCCATCCCAGTTCGTGCTCCAGATGCCTGCCACCCATCAGCTCCCTCAACATCCGGTGGAGAGGACTGGGGAGGAGGAAGTGGGGAAACTGGACACCCTTCTGACCTCCAGCGTCCCTGCCCAGGACAATCACTCTCTCTGCCTGCCCTGAACTCCCAGCTAGGGTCAGCAGGTCAGAAAACCCAGGTACAGGCAGGAGGACCCAACCCTCCTCACATTCTGCCCGACCCTCGACCCTCACATGAGGTTGCAGCTCTTGGCCCCGATCCTTGTGTATCTGGCCCTCGTTGCCCCGGTCTGGCCGTCCTGACAGCTGAGCAGATCGCTGCAGTCCCCGGCGTGAGTCAGTACGGCGCAGCTGTCTATGGCCGCGGCCAAGGGAGGCCACTGTGGCCACGTGGAAGACATCCCTGACGCTGCGCTCAGAGGACCGAGAGGAGCACTCCACGTAGGACACGGCCCCCACCTGCTTGGCCAGCACAGTGCCCTGGAAAAGGAGTGCACGGGAGGGAGTTAACAGGCTTAGCCAGCAGCTCTGCAAGGGGCGTGGAGGGCCGCTGGGGGTGGGGAGGTCGAAGGATCAGGTCAGAGGTCTGAGGATAGGGATGAACCAGGTAGGGCAGAGGCCAGAGGTCTAGGCTGGGATTAGGTCAGAAGTCAAGGGTCCCACCTGCTCATGTGTCACAGGGATAAGCCTCTGCTTGGACAGCTCCCTCAGTGTGGCCAGGTCAGTCCGCATGTCCAGTTTACAGCCCACCAGCACAACCTTGGCATTGGGACAGAACTCCTGAGTCTCCCCTTGCCACTATTTGGGAGAAGAAAAGAGAGTTATGAAGGGTGGTGAAGGCACAGGGCTTGGCCTTCCCTCCTCACGGCATCAGACTCTCCCCTGGCAGGCTTGGGTTGAGAGCAGGGTGGGTGAAGGAGGGGAGGAGAGGGCTGGGCAGGGGGCTGTGAGGTTGGAGGCTCTCCTTCCTCAGTGGCCACGAAGGGTCTGCCAGCCTGGAACCTTCCCATTCCCACTCCTCTTTCCCATACCTTCTCCTGGGAACAGACAGTCCAGGCCTCCCCTCCCCCTTCCCTGCCTGGGAACTGGGGCTGTGCAGGCTGACTTCTGTCCATTCACCATGAGCTTTTCTCATGAAAATAAGGGCCTGGAGAGGAGACCACAGGGCATTCCTGGGCTCCAGGATCAGAGTTCCCAGACCCTCCATCTGGAGCTCCCCCATGCAAGGAGTTGGCCGAGCAGATAAGGAATCCTTGAGTATTTCTCGCTTCTCTCCCTCATCGCCCTCCGCAGTTGAGTCCTTCTCTGAGGACTGATTTCAGGAAGGGGGAGGCAGGGGTGGAGGTAGGGGTGGGGAGGGATGAGAGTTTCCCCAGTCAACCAGTCGATGACCATGCCCCAGCCATCACTCCCTTCTCCTGGCTCACGATGGGTCAAGACCACGGTGTCTGGTCCCCCCAATCTAGCTGTTCCTGCATCCTCAGGCTCCCACCTTCTTGAGGACACTGTCCAGTGTTTCTGGTCGGCTAATGTCGAAGCAGATGAGCACAGCATCGGAATCAGGATAGGCCAGAGGCCGGACATTATCATAGTAAGAGGAACCTGAGGGAAGACGGCATGAGGGGAAAGATGAGGGGCCTGAGTGGGCGGGAGGCCAGAGGGAATGGGAGACCTTAGACGTCCTGCTCAAGGGATGCTGGGAGCCAGGATGGAAAAAAGCAATTATTAATGCCCATCAGGGAGTCGTTTCCCAAGAAGGGGAACAGGCAGAGGGAGGTGAGACACTGGGAAAGCACTTCGGGCCTCCCTAGAGGTTTCTCTAAAAGTAACAATTCTGAATCTTTTCTGAGTTTTGGACCCCTTCGAGAAGCTAGAGAAACCTATCGACATTCTCACAAAATTTCACATATGCTTTCTGGGCACTGACAGACTTTTAAGCCTGGATTCCAGGGAACTCAAGTAAAAATAAAAGCCCTCCCCACTTTGTGGAGAAGGAGAGGAGGGCCAGGGAAAGCACTCTCCCGTCCTCTTGGGACTTGACCTCAGATTTCTCTAATTCAGTGGAGAGAAACAGCTCCCCCTGCACACACACCTCCCCTGTCTCCTAGAAATTCTAAATGCCTTTCCTAAACCCAGTCCCATCGCCTAAGAGACATGTTCCAAAATAAAGCCCAACTTCCCAACTTTCCCAGGTAGGCAGACCCAGCTGAGAGGCTCCAATACCGGGCTTTCTCCTTCAGGACATGGTTTCTGCCAGGCTCAGCAAGTTCTGCCTCAGTTTCCCTGGCTTTAAGCAGAAAATGGATTTTTCCTTCCTTCTAGAATTGGATGGATGGTCTAAGCTGACCTGAAACCTGAGTCTAGCCAAGGGAAGGGACAGAGTGAGCAGTCTTGGAAATCGGGGTGACCCCCAGGGACTTGGCTACCTGAAGTGTCCCACATGTTGAGCTCAATACGGCGCTTATCGATCTCAAA
>JAPVLO010005301.1:0-10942 GCA_027257055.1 Cephalopachus bancanus | reverse complement strand
TTTATGTAAAAATTTGTGAAACTTAAAATCTGTGCTGGCAATTAAGAAGATGCTTGAGCATCTGAAGGGATTAAATTGACTAATTTCTCAAGCATCTCGGTCAAATGCTTCAAGCCTCAAAATTGACCCAGCTCAAATATTTCCAAGCATGAAAATATAAGCAAAGAGCCAAATTGTCATATATTTTAAATCTCAATCTATCTCCCCATCGAGATATCGAAACTGTTTTATTGTTTCCCTGGGTTAGAGATTAGGAGGTGGAGATGGAGGCGAAATTTCAGGATAGGGTTGTGTTCTGTTGCTGTGCTATCTATCTCTTTGTTTCTTAGAGTACTGCTTTTATTTGATGCTGGCACAGAAAGAGTAGGCCACTGACATCCAGTATCACAACTTTAGTGTAAATAGTATCAGATTTAGTAACCAGAAGAACACTAAACTGAAAGTTAGGAAATATACACCTTGATTTTCACTTGGCTTTTAAATTGCTTGCTATCCTTAGATACTCATAGAACCTCAGATATCTCATTTTTGTTACAAAAGGATGAAGTTAGACCCATGATGTGTTTTTTCTTCTACCTGTGAGTTTATCATGAGGGGAAATCAGAATGTCTGTTATTTTAGTGTTGAATTAATATTTAGTGTTGTCTAAATATTTGAAATATACCATGGTTTCTATTCAAATATAATTCTTACTAGTATAGCTCATTTATCATTTTCCTAATTCATTTTGGTATTCCCTGCATAATGGCTGTCCAGCCTGCAATGTAGAAAGTATACCCACCATCATACAGCACTGATAGGTTCCAGTAATTACATTGGTTTAATACTACATTCTCCATCAACTGGCAAGAATTACTGCACTCCCTTCTTCAGAGGAGCTATTTCATTAGGCAATATGTGACCTCTCCTTGGAGTTTATTATTCTAATAATTACTCGGAGAGATGGAGCAAACTGATTACCTTAGAATTTTTTAGTGCCTTTATTTTTTACGATGAACTTTTGTAGCTGCTGGAGTTACTAAAATGCCATAATATCCCTTAAGTTTGGCCATGTAGCTATCAGAAGATGAATCACTGTGGCATTTGACAATTTTATGCCATGGCCACAGATTCTGTTTATAAGCTATTGTTTTGTTGTATTACGATAACCCTTAAGAATAGCATTGTATTTAACTTTAGTATTGCAGATAACTCTTACTGCATTTTCAGATGTTTTCATTTTTCAAGCACAAAATGAGACTGTCTAAAAACTGCAGCTGTACTACATGTGAATAGTTTGGTCTTGTTTAAGTGACCACAGAATAAATAACATCAATAATATAGTACCAGGAAACATTAATGAGAGGAAAGAAAATTATACCTGAAGCCATTCTTGTTAGTTTATGTTATTTGTTTTTGTATCCAATCTTAATACAATTTCTGCTTCTTTCTCATAATTGTTGTCCTCTTTGCAACAGTTACTGTCTCCTAATCAGCTTTTAGCTTTTGCCTTGATGGCAATATCAATAGTATTAGTCCATAATTCTTTTTCCCTTTAACAAAACTATCAGATTGCTTAGGTTTTTCATGAACATGACAATAGTTAAGAATCAAAAAGGAACTTGAATACCATAGGAAAACAGTCATGCATCTTTGTGCTTTGATATTCTTTTTTCAGTTGCAAATTTTGTGACTTAATAATCAACATTATTAATAGCAGCTGTTACTTATTAAGCATTTACTATATGCTGGGCACTGTATCATATGTTTTATATCCTTATATTTTGGTAGTTGTTATCCCATTTAACCAATAGGGAACAGAGGCTTAAAGATTCTACCTCAATAGGGTTAACCAACACTGTAGAGAACAGATTATTCTATTATGGGCCATTTGATAGTCTTTAGCACCACAGCATATTTATCAGCATATTCCCACATGCTCCTCTAACTTTCCAAAATAAATAAATAAATAAATAAACACAAGAAAAATGTGTATCTTACACAAAATACAAGTTATTTCAGTTTTTGATTCATTACTAATTATATGAGTTAAAGGTACTGATGAGTTCCAACTTTGAAATCACGTGACAATCTATTTTAACCAAGTACATAATACACAAGATCCAGAGATGTGTTCCTTTCCTAGACCCAGTGATCATTTTGACATGAGTTGTATCATTATAAGAACCTTTTCTGGTCTCTTATGTTGGAACACCTCCAAAGCCTTCATCACATTCTTTAGAATGTCCCAATGATATGCAATCTTTATTCATTGAGGATGAAAACATTTTTTTCAAATCATTAATCAACTGAGATTATAGCATAAAATCCTTAGTACTATACCCAGCATACAAATATTTAGTAAATTTGAGCTTTGTTATTATTGTTGTTAATATCAATGTATCAAAGCCAAGCCTGATAACTAATTGAGTGACCAAATTGAAAATACTGTTGCAGCACTAGTAATAATGAACTGAGTTCCTTATTTGCCTTTGGAATGACTCTAAAGGCAGCTCCAAAGGAGAAAAAATCCAAAATTTCTTTAATTAGTTGCAATATGAGGTAAGTGAATAATTTCTCTAGTGATGCAATAAAGGCACTATTCATTTGAATGATTTAGGCCTAGTTCTTTGTTTAAAACACCCTTTTTAGGGCCAGGTGCGGTGGCTCACACCTGTAATCCTAGCACTCTGGGAGGCTGAGGCGGGTGGATTGCTCAAGGTCAGGAGTTCAAAACACCCTTTTTAGTGCTTGATAATAATTTCATAATCAATAATATAAAAATATAATAATAGCAAACAGTTTATTTAGAGCTTTTGAGTAGTATTCACTTTACATCAATTTATTTACTATTCATAACAACTTTATGAGGTAATTTTATTATAATCCTTTCATTTTACAGTTGAAGAAGTAAAGGTGTATGGCTGAAAGGTAACTTGCCAAGGTAGTAGTGAGCCAGAAAGTAACAAAGCTAGGCTCTGAACCCTACCAATCTGGTTCCAGTGTCTGTCTGCATAGCCATGTCTTGGGACAGTTAACAATATCCTCTTAAAGTAGAAACTACACTGACTGTTCTTATAAAGATTGTGAAATAAAGTTTAAGAATAATTAAATGAACTTAATTAAATTGACTTCAAAAACTATTTTTATATTTTAATCAAAATTAGTGACACATTCAATTAGATTTTTAAATGCATATATTTTTTCCCATTAACAGGAATTTCAGTCCTATAAAACATATAAATTTTGTTAAATGAAATAATGGAGGAACATCTGGTTGTTCTTGACCCAAGGCACTTTAAAATTGCCACAAGAGAAATTGTTCAACATTTTGGCAAATTTCATTTCTTTATAAGCTTTATTTCTTTAAAAGACAACATACATGAAGAATATTATAAATAAAAAGTGTTTTGTTCCATTTTTAAAAAATCAATTAGAAAGACACATTAATTTTCAGGTCACTGGTCATTCTAATTGAATTGAAGTTTAATTCAATTAGAGAATTATTTTGAATATTCATAGTACATATGTAAACTGGCTTATTTTGATCTTGTGAGCAATAAGTGACCTCTAGTTGTGAAAAATTTAAAAAAACAAAAACAAAAATTTAAAAACCTAACCAATAGAAGGATGTTTTAAGTGTGTCTCCCAGAGGAAATATTATTTTCTTTTATTATAGACAGTTTTGTTGTATGACTTATAATTTGTGAATTTAAAGTTTTTTTGAAGTGAAAAAAAATTTGAACTTTTAAAAAATTTCATGTATTCTATAAATGTCTGCAAAAATGTTAATTTTTAAAAAATTAAAATATCTTCTGAACTATATTGCTGGATATATCTGAAATTTAGGTGCCTTCTACATTAGTGGAAGAAAAAAGTTTATAATTGCTATAGCTATGGTATTTATTTATATGACTTTTCTCTAAGTTGTTAGATTGCATTCACTATCTTATCTCTTAATGATAATTCAGATATCTTGGGATTTGCTTTTTTAATAAGATTGTTGCTTTATTTTTAAATTTATTCTTTATTTGTGTATAATTATGGGGTGCAAGTGCGTATTGCTACACTGAAATATTGCATTGTGGTGAAGTCAGAGCCTTTAGTACATCTGTCACTGGAGAAAAGTACACTGTGTCCCACCAATCAAACTCCTATCATCACCCCTTTCAACCCCCACCTCTTCAAGTCTCCACTATCCATCATTCCACACTCTGCTTCCATTGCACACATTATTTAGCTCCCACTTAAAAATGAGAACACGTGGTATATGTCTTTCTGTGTCTGAGTTGTTTAACTTAAGATAATGGCCTCCAGTTCCATCCATGTTGCTGCAAAAGACATGATTTCATTCTTTTTTTAAAAAAATTAAATTTTATTAGTTTTATTTATTTCAATAGACTTAGGGGGTACAAGTTCTTTTATAATACATGGATAAATTCTATAGTGGTGAAGTCAGGGCTTTTAGTGTATCAATAGCCCAAATAGTGTACATTGCACCTGATAGGTAATTTTGACACCTCATCCTCCTCCCACCCTTCCTCCATTTGACTCTCCAAAGTCTGTTATACCATTCTATATGACCCCATATACCCATCATTTAGCTCCCACTCACAAATGAGTACATTAGGTATTTGTTTTTTCCATTCTTTAGATACTTCACTTAGTATAAATGACCTCCTGTTACATCCAAGTTGCTACAAAAGACATTATTTCATTCTTTGCAATGGCTGAATAGTATTCCATTGTGTGTGTGTATGTCACACACCACATTTTTTTTTATCCAAATCCTCTGTTAATAGACACTCTGTTAATAGATACTTGATTGCATATCTTTACTATTGTGAATGGTGCTGCAATAAACATTTCAGTACAGGTATCATTTTATATATTGATTTATTTCACTTTAGATAGATACCTAATAATGGGATTGCTGAATTGTATGGTAATTCTATTTTTAGTTTTTTGAGAAATCTTCATACTGTTTTCCTAATTTGTACTAATTTACATTCCTACAAACAGTGTATAAAAGTTTCCTTTCTCTGCATCCTTGCCAATATGTTATTTTTTCTATTTAATAATATCCATTCTGACTGGCATAAGATGATATCTTATTGTGGTTTTAATTTGCATTTCTCTGATGATTAATGATGTTGAACATTTTTTCATATGGTTGGCCATTGGTTTATCTTCTTTGTAAAAAAATCTATCACACTTTTTAATGTGGTTATTTGGGTTTTTTAATTGAGTTGGTCAAGTTTCTTATAAATTCTTTGTATTACTCCACTGGCTGATGTATAGCTTGAAAATGTTTTCTTCTGTTCTTCAGGTTGTCTGTTGATGCTGTTGATTTTTGCTTTACAGAAGCTTTGTGATTTAATTGTCTGATTTGTCTATTTTGGTGTTTTTTGCCTGTGCTTTTGAGGTTTTAGTTATGAATTCTTTGCTAGGCCAAGATCCAGAAGAAATTTTCTTATGGTTTCTTCTAGTATTTTTATTGTTTTAGGTCTTACATTTACGTTTTTAACACATTGACTCCATGTGAGTTGTATTTAACTCAGGCTAGTTTTGAACCTGGGGCCTCATGAAGCAAAACCCTGCAGTTGGTTCGTGAAAATCTTACTTGTTGATGTTCTTATTGTTACAATTACTATTGACAATTCAATTCTAAAAATGTGATTGTGTTGCATATAACTCATGCACACAAAACAATAAAAAATAACAAATTAGGAAGTATTGTTTATTTTAATAAAACACTGTGGCCCCAGGGAAAAAAATTATTTTTCTAGTGTGGCAGTCAATCCGATAATACATCTTGAGTTGATTTTTGTATACAGTGAGAGATATGTGTTCAGTTTCATTCTTCTGCAAATGGCAATCCAATTTTCCTAGCACCATTTATTGAAGGCAGTGTTCTTTCCTCTGTGTATGTTCTTGTCGACTTCGTCAAAGATTAGTTAGCTGTAAGCATGTGGCTTTATTTCTAGGTTCTCTATTCTGTTCCAATAATCTATGTGTCTATTTGCGTACTAATATCATGCTGTTTTGTTTACTAGCCTTGTAATGTAATTTTAAATCAGGCAATAGGATGCTCCAGCTTTTTTTTTTTTTTTTGCTCAAGATTCCTTTGGCTATTTGGACTCTTTTATGGCTTCATATGAACTTTAGAGTTGTTTATTCTAATTCTGTGAAAATGAATATTGATATTTGATAGGAATTACATTGATCTATAGATTAATTTGAAGAATATGGTCATTTTAATGATATTAATTTTTCCAATCCATGAGCATGGGATGCTTTTCAATTTGTTTGTGTCATCTACAATTTCCTTCATCAGCATTTTGTAGTTTCCTTGTAGAGATCTTTCACCTCCTTGGTTAAATATATTTGTAGTTTTCTTTTTTTTTTTGTAGTTATTGTTAATGAAATTGCCTTCTTGATTTGGTTCTTGGCTAGATTGTTATTGGTGTACAGAAAAGCTACTGATTTTGGTACATTGATTTTGTATCCTGAAACTTTACTGAACTCATTTATCAAATTTAAGAGTTTTTTTTGGTGCAGTCTTAGTGTTATCTAGATATAAGTGTTAACTAGATATAAGTCTTTAGTGTTATCTAGATCATCAACCACCAGGGATAATTTGACTTCCTCTTTTTCAATTTGGGAATTTATAGTTAAAGTAATCTTAACATATGATATCTATTGTTAATGTTGAGATAATGAAGGCAATATCTTTTATACATTGAGCTTCCATTATGACTAATGTTTAGTTGTTTCAGCTTGGTTTCTTATTGACCCAAAGTAATTAATCATTAGAAATCCAAGACTGGCCTATCCCCTGGAAATTTGTTCCTCAATTTTTTAAACCATTTCAGAGAAGACTCTAAGAAGAAGGCAGCTTGTTAGAATAAATATCTAAATTTCTTTAGAATTACTTAAAAAGAAAATTTCTCATTAGACAAAAGTCAAATTATGTACACTAAAAATTATGTCGCCAAACTTTATTACTGTAAGATCTCATCTGTAATAGGAGTAATCTTGCTATTTTTTAAAAAATGTTTTTCTTTCATTTTCTTCTAAAATGAATTATTGAAAATATCAGTTATTATATAATGAGCTTAAGTAATTTCAATTCATTATTATGTTCTAGTATTGTCATAATGCAAAAAATTTGTTCTGATGAAATTTCTCATGAAATTGCTTTATTTATGTCTAAAACAATGTTTAACAATTCTAACTTTTTAAATCTTTGATTTCTTTTATTACGGTGTTACTAAAAGAGATCATTTTTTCTCCACCTTTGAAATGCTGCTACTTCTAGATTTAAACATAACTTTAATTACTGAAGCCTGCGCAGGAATTGCTGAGGAAGGGAAGTCTTACTGAATTAGAGCTTGAACTGGAATCAAGAGTTAATCATTTTTGGAAATTGTGCTGGCTTTTTAATGGTGCTTAGTTGAAACTGCCTGAACACATTTCCATCTAACCCCATCCAGGAACATTGGTTTATGACTAAATCATAAGTGCTAGATAATGAGTAGTATACATAAACACAATCCTGGCTTTACTTTGCTATTTTTCTGCAGAGATATCTTTCCAATAATGGGAAGTTGATCCTCTTATCCCGTGGAGTCTATGGAGAAAACTCAGCTGTTAGTGCTGTTAAATGAAAATACTGCTGATCAAGACTGCTTACACTTGGCAGCTGGCAAAGGGAATAGGGTGTTTTGTTTTGTTTTGTTTTGTTAGCTTAGAAAAGACAGGGAAAGTAAATTGCATAACCTCTTATGTAGCTCATTACAAAATTTGAACTTCAAAAGACTGAACTAGCATAGAAGAAAAAGCAGTTAGGATTTATAAATCAAGAGTTTGAACTAAAACAATGAGTAGGATATATAAACTCAATCATAATGGCACGGAACAAAACACTGATATGTAAATCTGTCACTTTTATTCGTAAGGTGCTTAGGAAAGATTTGTCAATCAAAAATATTTTTAATTTAGAATTTATTAGCATAATTAGTGACTCTTAGATTTTGTAAATCGATCATGGCCTTTTAAATGTAGCAAAATGTTTAAAACATTATTTTAAGTATATATATAAAGCTATTCTGACATATATAACCTATTTTGTTTGTGGATTATTTTCCTAAAATTCTCAGATTCAAACTGGAGAGTTATTATCTTTGATCTCCTAAACTCTATGTTATGTTGATACCTCAAGCCATAGTTATTTTATGAGGAATGTTAATGAATTTTGTAGGAATATGTAATATTTCATATTGACGTAGATCTGATCTTACAAGATTATTTGCCTTTAATACCTCTTGTTGTCTACCGTATATCCAGCTGACTTATTTCTGTTATGACCTTCCAAGTTTATCTCACCTATACAAAGTATTCCTTTAGCAGACAACTCATTTAGATTCTCTCTAAGAGTAAGACTTTTGTACAGGTCCTTAAAAAATTTACAGCATCTTCACATTGCCAAAAACATCTTATTTTGAAGTGGATATTGCTTTGCCTGCTAAGTAAAGGGGAAGTTAAGAGCATCATCTTCAAATTAAATGGAGATCGATAACTATATAATATTATTCAGGTAAAAACAATGTTTCTGCCCTCATTAGTCATAAGAATAATATCTTTCAATTCATTTTTTCAAATTTTAGTTTTTGGATTTTTTCTGTACCTGAAAATACAAAACTGTTTTCACAAAAGTATACAACATATAAAACAAGGGCTTTATGTTGCTAGATCTACATATCAATACAATCATAATCTTTGGGTAGAATTAGGCCTTAAATTTCAGCTGGCTTTAAATATTAAGGACAGTTTAAAATCTTTTTGGTGTATAAATTAGATAAAAATCACATAATAATTTTAACTTAATTTGCTTTTATCAATTAGTAAGATATCACAAGCTTCAGAATTCTAAAGTTACCAACAGAAGATTGTGAACAGATTCCTCATATTCGTGTTCCCTAATCACAGTTTCTTTCCTTATGGAAACCAGTATTCTTGATACCTTCTAATAGAGTCTTATCATAAAAATTTCAATCAACACAAAGAGTATAAAGATTAAAATTTTAAAAATTAATCAAAACCTCAACTTCCCAATAACCATGATTAATATTTTATGAACATTATTTTAATACTATCTCAATTCATATTAAACATTTGTACCCCCATAATATACTGAAATAAAAACAATAATTTCTCAATGCATATATACAATTGAAAATAAGATAGATGAGTAGACTTTTTAATAAAACAATTACTTAAATGTTATATTATTATGAGGTATATCAGTTTAAAAAAAACCTTATTAGGGAAAAAATCCTGAAAAAATTTGAGAGCTTGGATTTATTATGCTCTTTTTGTTACCTTTTCCCAAATTTTAAAAGATAAAATCCATAAAATCACTGCATTTTAAGATGTTAAATATACCATACTTACTATATCATCTGAGCCCCAAACTCTGATTGCTAATATTTGCTAATTTTTTGTTATTTTTATTATCAATGATTATATTCTTACTTTTTGTTTTGTAACAGTAACTTCCAACAAACTGTTTGATGTTTGTTTTTTTTTAATTGAAATGGATTCAATGCTTACCACTAGTTTTATTAGCACATTTTTTTTTGAGTGTTTTATTTTAAGTAATCTCTTATTTGTCTGGACTTTTAAAATTATTTTTAAAAAAATCATTTTAAATTTTTTTATTTTTTAAAAATGCAGATTTTAAATTTGAAATGACATCATGTTTATAAAATAAAGAAAAATTCCACTTAATTCAGCATTTAACTATTTTTTGTTAGAAACCAGGCATTGCATGAATTGTTGTAGTTCAAAACACAGTAAAAAGTATATATACTTTTGTGAAAACACTACCTGTATTTTATAGTACAAAAGAAACCCACTAAAAATTGTTTTATGAATTTAGAGAGATGCCCAAAATTTAAAAAAACCTAAAAGCAAACTATATTACTGGTATAGGTCATTATTTTTGCTTTTGCCATGTTTTCCAAAAAACTATTTTGTGTGATAACACCAAATATAGAAGCAATTTTGAAAAACACATGCTACATATACAACCAAAGTTTTTTGGAATATCCTTGGCACTAGGTACTGATCATACTTGCAGTCACAGTTAGCAGGATATGCAAGCCTGTTGGTTCATAGCATGTGCATATTTGGAAGATTGATTTTATATACTAAGTGCTATCATTACCATTCCAAGTTCAAAAATGGCCTATTTATCAACAAACAAAAGTGCTTTCAAAGTACCTATTGATTATATAACCATTCCAAACTTTTGCTCCCAAATTCTCTTAAAAAGACTATGTAACCTCTGTTATAATCTTCCCAGTCTCTAATGATATTAAATAATTTTTTTCTTTTGTGTGAATAATGTACAATTAGTCATCCTTCTTCTCTCCCCTGCCCCTGGAATGACCCGAATCTCTTTCTTTGACCAACTGGAGCAAGTTGGGATTTATTGCTTGATTCGCTTCATGAAGCAGAGATAAAGTCATTGACTGGCTTTTTGTTATTAGATGTAAGGAAGTGTATGCCTATTTTGTACTGTGAGCATTCTTCCAATTAGATTAATATAACCCCTGAAGAGTTAGGCAGTCACAATTCATCACAAATTTTACATTTCCAATCCAGCCCTCTGAAAGCCATTATCTGTAGCAATCAGAATAAGAACTTTTTCCCTGTTTGAATTAATTTCAACCCAGTGATGTTCCTGTTGACTCTTGTCACCATGAATACCCATGAAGGCCACCTGTCTCTTTTCATTTTACTGATAAGATCATCACATCTTTTGTTTTCAACTAAAACAATAGTTTTATTTTCTTTACTCAAGATCTCTTCTATTAAACATTTACTTCTCAGTCTTTTTTTCATAATACATATCCACAATTGGGGAATATTGTGGTTTTCATTAGTTCTAGGTTTT
>JAPVLO010005300.1:0-10848 GCA_027257055.1 Cephalopachus bancanus | reverse complement strand
CGGCTAGGTAGCCAGTCAACCAACGGCTAGCTAGTCAGTTAACTAACCGACTAGGAACACAGTTAACTAATGTGCTAACTAGCCAGTCAAATAAGGGGGTAGTAGCCAGTCAACTAAACGGCTAACAAGTCAAAATAACCGGTAGGTAGCCAGTCAACTAACTGGCTAACTAGCCAATTATTAACGGCTAGGTAGCCAGTCAACAAACCGGTAACTAGCCAGTCAAGTAACCAGTTAGGTAGCCAGTTCAAAGTGGCTAATTAGCCAGGCAACTAACCCACTACGTAGCCAGTTAACTAAACTGCTAACTAGCAAGTCAACTAACCGGTTAGGTAGCCAGTCAAATATCTGGCTAAGTAGGCTGCCAACTAACTGGCTAGGTATCCAGTCAACTCACCGGTTAGGTAGCCAGTCAATAAACCCGGCTAGATAGCCAGTCAACAAACCCGGCTAGGTAGCCAGTCAACTATCGGGCTGACTAGCCAGTCGAAACCAACTGGTACCCAGTCAACTAACTTCTTACTAGCCAATTGACAAACAGGTAGGTGGCCAGGCAACTAACCATCTGACTCCCCAGTCGAAATTGATAGGAAGCCAGTCAACTAACCATCTGACTACCCAGTCTATGAAACAGAGAGGTAGCCAGTCAACTACCCCGGCTGACTAGCAAGTCGACAAACCCGGCTAGATAGCCAGTCAACAAACCCGGCTGACTACCCAGTCGACGAACTGGCTAGGTAGCCAGTCATCGAACCAGTACGTAGCAAGCCAAAACAGGCTATGAAGCCAATCAACTAACGGGCTAGATAGCTAGTCATCAAACCCTGTAGGTAGCCAGTCAACTAACTGGCTAGAAAGCCAGTCAACAAACCCGTCTAGGCAGCCAGTAAACTAACCGGCTAAATAGCCAGTCAACTAACTAGCTAGATAGGCAGTCAACAAACCCGGCTAGATAGCCAGTCAATTAACCGGCTAGATACCCAGTCAAATAACCGGCTAGATAGCAGTCAACTAACGGCTAGATAGGCAGTCGACTCCCCAGCTACATGCCAGTTGAAAAAACGGCTAGGTAGCCAGTCGACTAACCGGCTAGGTTAGCCAGTCAAATAACCATCTGATTAGCAAGTGACTAACTGACTAGGTAGCCTGTTACTAATCGGCTGACTAGCCATTCGACTAACTGGCTAGGTAGTCATTCACTGAAGGCTGAGTAAAAAGTAGACTAACGGCTAGGTAGTTAGTCGAGAAGGGCTGACTAGCCAGTCGAAAAACCCAGCTAGGTAGCCAGTCGATAAACCGGCTGACTAGCCACTCAAATAACCAGCTAGGTAGCCAGTCGACAAAATGGCTAGGAAGACAGTCGAATAACCAGCTAGGTAGCGAGTCAAGAACCAGCTGGGTAGAGAGTCAACTAACGGCTGAATAGCCAGTCGAGAACCGGCTAGGTAGCCAGTCAACTAAACGGCTGACTAGGCAGCTGACGAACCGGCAGGTAAACGTCTACTAACAGGCTGACTACACATTCGACAAACCTGCTAGATAGACAGTCAACTACCCGGCTGACTAACCAGTGAT
The DNA here is from genome assembly GCA_027257055.1 of Cephalopachus bancanus. NCBI lineage: Eukaryota > Metazoa > Chordata > Mammalia > Primates > Tarsiidae > Cephalopachus > Cephalopachus bancanus. The sequence continues at coordinate 9,273 of JAPVLO010005300.1, read as the reverse complement.
GAACCAGCAAGGTAGCGAGTCAATAACCGGCTGACTACCCATTCGACGAACCGACTAGGTAGCCAGTCAACTAACCATCTAACTAGCCAGTCAATTAACTGACTGGGTAGCGTGTCAACTACTGGGCAAATAGCAGTCAATGACAGGCTAGGTAGCCAGTCAACTAACCGGCTAACTAGCCAGTCAAAAAACCTGTTAGGTAGCCAGTCAAATAACAGGCCAACCAGCCATTAAACTAAATGGCTAGGTAGCCAAAACTACTAACCGTCTAACTAGTCAGTCAAATAACCAGTTATGTAGCCATCAACTAACCGGCTAACTAGCCAGTCAAATAATCGGTTAGGTAGTCAGTCAAAAACCCGGCTAACTAGCCAGTCAACTAACTGGCTAGGTAGCCAGGCAACTAACCAGCTAGGTAGCCAGTCAATTAACAGCTAGATACCCAGTCAACTAACCAGCTAGGTAGCCAGTCAACAAACCCGTCTAACTAAAAGTCAAATAACTGGCTAGAAAGCCAGTCAACAAACCCGGCTAGATAGGCAGTCGACTAACTGACTAATAGCCAGTCGACTAACCAGCTAGGTAGATAGTCGATTAACCGGATAGATACCCAGTGGACTAACTGCCTAGGTAGCCAGTCGACTAACCGGCTAGTTAGCCAGTCAAATAACCGACTGACTAGCCAGTCGACAAACCCGTCTGACTAGCTAGTCAAATAACCCACGATTAGCAAGTCAAATATCTGGCTAGGTAGCCAGTCGACAAACCCGGCTGACTAGCCATTCGACTAACCAGATAGGTAGCCAGTCGACTAACCGCTGACAAACCCAGTCGACTAACTGGCTAGGTAGCTAGTCAACAAACCCGGCTGACTAGCCATTCGACTAAACAGTAGGAAATGAGTCAATTAACTGGCGGAGTAGCCACTCAACTAACAAGCTAGGTAGACATTTGACAATCTGGCTAGGTAGACAGTTGACTAAACGGCTAGGTAGCCAGTGACTAACTGGCTGAATAGCCAGTCATCGACCCTGCCAGGTAGCCAGTCAACAAACCCGGGCGACTAGCCAGCAGAGAATCGTCAGGTAGCCAGTCACTAATCAGCTGACTAGCCAGTTGAAGAACCGCCTAGGTATACAGTCAACAAACCCGGCTGACTAGCCAGTCGATGAAACGTCAAGGTAGCCAGTCACCTCAGGCTAAGTAGCCAGTTGATGAACTGGTAGGTAGCCAGTCAAGAAACCCGGCTGACTAACCAGTCGACGAACCGGATAAATAGCCAGGCATTTAACCGCCTGAATACCCAGTCACGAACCGGTAGGTAGCCAGTCAACTAACCAGCTGACTAGCCAGTCGGGGAAACCCGGTTAGGTAGCCAGTCAAATAACTGGCTGAATAGCCAGTCGACGAAAAGGCTAGGTAGCCAGTCAACTAACTGTCTGATAGCCAGGCAAAGGGAACCTTTGGCTGGGGGGTTTTAAGCCAGTCAACTAACTGGCTGACTAGGCAGTCGATAAACTGGCTAGGTAGCCAGTCAACTAACCGGCTGATAGCCAGTCGATCACCCAGCTAGGTAGCCAGTCAACTAACTGGCTACATAGCCAGTCAACTAACAGGCTAGGTAGCCAATCAAAAAACCCGGCTAGGTACCCAGTCAACAAACCCGGCTAACTAGCCAGTCAACCTCCCGGCTAGGTAACCAGTCAACTAACCGGTTAACTAACCAGTCAATTAAATGGCTAGGTAGCGAGTCAACCCCCGGCTAACTAGTCAGTTACTAACCGACTAGGAACATAGTTAACAAACCCGGGTAACTAGCCAGTAAATTTAAACCCGGCTAGATAGCCAGTCAATAAACTGTTAACTACCAAGTCTACTGACCGGATAGGTAGCCAGTCAACAAACCCGGGCTATCTACCCAGTCAACTAACCGGCTAGGTAGTCAGTTGACTAACTGACTAACTAGCCAGTCAACGAACCTGCTAGGTAGTCAGTAAACCCAATGGGCTAGGTATCCAGTCAAGGAAGAGGCTAGATAGCCAGTAAAATAACCTGCTATGTACCCAGTCAAAGAACCGTCTAGATAGCCAATCTACTAACCTGCTAGGTAGCCAGTCAACTTATGGCTACCTGGCCAATCAATTAACCTGCTAGGTAGCCAGTCATCTAACCGGCTAACTAGTCAGTCAACTACCGGCTAGGTAGCCAGTCAATAAACCCGGTAGGTAGCCCTAAACTACCGGGCACCTAGCTAGTCATCTAACAGGTTAGGTAGCCAGTAAAATAATGGCTATGTCCCAGTCAACTAACTGGCTAGGTAGCCAGTCAGCTAACCGGCTAACTATCCGGGCATCTAACCAACTAACTAGCCAGTCAAATAACAATCAAACCCAAACCCAGTCAAGTAACCAGTAACTAGCAAGTCAATAAACCCGGCTAACTAGGCAGCCACAAACCCGGCTAATAGCAGTCATCTATTGGGCTAACTAGCAAGTCAACTAACCAGCTAACAAGTCAGTCAATAAACCCGTCTAACTAGGCAGTCAACTAACCGGCTAACTAGCCAGTCCACAAACCGGCCAGGTCATAGCAACTAACCGGATAGGTAGCCAGTCAACTAAGCGGCTAACTAGCTCGTCAACTAACCAGTTATGTAGCCAGTAAAAACCGGCTAAATAGCCTGTCAATTACCCGGCTAGGTAGCCAGTCAACAAACAGTCTAATAGCCAGTCAAGTAACAGGCTAAAAGCCAGTCAACTAAACATTAGATACCAGTCAACTAACCGGCTAACTAGCCAATCAACAAACTGGCTAATTACCCGTAAACTAACCGCTAGGTAGCCAGTTAACTAACTGGCTAGGTAGTCAGTCAACGAACAGGCTAGTCAGCCAGTCAACAAAATGGCTACATAGCCACCCAAATAACAGGCTAGGTAGCCAGTCAACTAACTGGCTATCTAGCCAGTCAAGTAACTGGCTATGTACCCAGTCAACAAACCCGGCTATATAGCCAGTCAACAAACCCGGGCTAGATATCCAGTCAACTAACCGGCTAGAGACCCAGTCAACTAAGCGGAAGATAGGCAGTCAACAAACCGGCTAGATAGCCAATCAACTAACGGCTAACTAACCAGTCAACTAAGCGGGTAGAGAGGCAGTCAACTAACAGCTAGACACGCAAGCAAGTAACTGGCCAGATAGCCAATCAACAAACCCGGCAAGTTAGACATTCAAGTTACCAGCTAGATAGCCAGTCAACTAACCGGCTAACTATCCAGTCAACTAACTGGCTAGATAGCCAGTCAAATACCCAGCTAGATAGCCAGTCAACAAACCCGGGTAACTAGCCAGTCAAAAAACCGCTAGGTAGCCAGGCAACTAACCAGCTAGTAGTAAACCCAACTAACCGGGAGATAGCCAGTCAACTAACCAGCTAGGTAGCCAGTCAACTAACCGGCTAGATAGGCAGTCAACAAACCCGGCTAGATAGCCAGTCAACTAACAGGATAACTACCCAGTCAACTAACCGGCTAACAAACCCGTCAATTAACAGGCTAGGTAGCCAGTCAACTAACCGGCTAGGTAACCAATCAAATAACCGGCAGATAGGCATTCAACTAACCGCTAACTAGCCAGTCAGCTAACGGGCTAGCTAGCCCGTCAACTAACCGCTAGATAAGCAGTCAACAAACCCAGCTAACTAACCAGTCAACTAACCGGCTAATTGGCAATCAACTCCCCGGGCTAACTTACAAGTCAACAAACCCACTAACTAGCCAGTCAAATAACTGGCTAACAAGCAAGTCAACTAAAGGCTAACTAGCCAGTCAACTAACCGGCTAGAAAACCTGTCAACTAACCGTCTAACAAGCCAGTCAACAAACGTCTTACTAGCCAGTGAACTAACTGTCTAACTAGCAAGTCAAAAAACCCAGCTAGGTAGCCAGTCAACTAGCTGGCTAGGTAGGCATTCAACGAACGGGTAGTTAGCCAGTCAACTAATGGCTAGGTAGCCAGTGAAAAACCCAGCTCGGTAGCCAGTAAACTAACAGGCTAACTAGCCAGTCAACTAAGGGGCTAGTTAGGCAGTCAACTAACCGGCTATGTAGCCAGTCAACTCACGATAACTAGAAGTCAACACCCGGCAAGGTATCCAGTCAAATAACTAGCTAACTAGCCAGTCAATAACGGCTAGGTAGCCAGTCAACTAACCAGCTAAATACCCAGTCAACTAACCCTCTAGGTACCCAGTAAACTAACCGGCTAACTAGCCAGTCAACAAACCCGGCTAACTAGGCAGTCAACTAACCAGCTATGTAGCCTTCAACTAACTGGCTAACTAGCAAGTTAATAACGGCTAGGTAGCCAGTCAACAAACCCGGCTAACTAGCTAGTCAACTAACGGGTAGGTAGCCATTCAACTAACTGGCTAGGTAGCCAGTCAACTAATGCCTAGGTACCCAATCAACTCACTGGCTAAATACCCAGTCAACTAACTGGTAGATATAGAGTCAACTCCCCAGCTAGACAGGCAAGCAACTAACCAGCTACATAGAGAGTCAACTAACCGGCTAGATAGCCAGGCAAGTAAACGCCTAGATAGCCAGTCAACTAACCAGCTAACTAGCCAGTCAACACACTGGCTAAATAGCCAGTCCACTAACAGGCTAGATAGCCAGTCAAGTAACCAGCAAGATACCCAGTGAAATAAGGCTAACTAGCCATTAAACTAAATGGCTAGGTAGCCAGCCAACTGACCAGCTAACTAGCCAGTCAACTAACCAGTTAGGTAGCCAGTCAACTAACCGGGTAACTAGCCAGTCAACTAACCGGGGAGGTAGCCAGTCAACTAACCATCTAACTAACAAGTCAACTAACCGGCTAGAAAGCCAGTCAACTATCCATCTAACTAACCAGTCAACTAACCGGCTATATAGCCAGTCAACTAACCGGCTAACTAAACAGTCAAATAACCCGATAACTTACCAGTCAACTAACCGGCTAGATAGAGAGTCAACTAACAGGCTAGATACACAGTCAACTAAGCGACTAGATAGACAACTAACCTGCTAGATAGCTAGTCAACTAACCCGCTAGGTAGCCAGTCAACTAACCGGCTAGGTAGCCAGTCAACTAATCAACTAGGTAGCCCATCAACTCATGGGCTAGAGAGGCAGTCAACTCACCGGCTAGATAGGCAGTCAACTAACCGACTAGATAGGCAGTCGACTAACCAGCTAGATAGCCAGTCGACTAACCGGCTAGGTAGACAGTCGACTAACCGGATAGATAGCCAGTCGACTAACAGACTAGATAGCCAGTCAACTAACCGGCTAGATAGGCAGTCAACTAACCGGCTAGATCGCCAGTCAACTAACCGGCTAGGTAGCCAGTCGACTAACTGGCTAGATAGCCAGTCGACTAACCAGCTAGGCAGACAGTCGACTAACAGGATAGGAGCCAGTCAACTAACCAGTTAGGTAGCCAGTCGACTAACTGGCTGACTAGGAAGTCGACTAACCGACTGATTAGCCAGTCGAATAACCGGCTGCCTAGCACTTCGAGTAACCAACTATGTAGCCCATCAACTAACCAGCTGACTAGCTATTCGACTAACTGGCTAGGTAGCCAGTTGACTAACCAGCTGACTAGCTAGTCGACTAACCGGCTGACTAGACAGTCAACTAAACAGCTAGGTAGAGAGTTGACGAACCGTCTAGGTAACCAGTTGACTAAACGGCTAGGTAGCCAGTCGATGAACCAGCTAGGTAGCCAGTCAACTAACCCGCTGAATAGGCAGTCAACGAACTGGCTAGGTAGCCAGACAACTAACCAGCTAGGTAGCCAGTCGACAAACCAACTGACTAGCCAGTCGATGAACCAGCTAGGTAGACAGTCAACTAACCGGCTGACTAGCCAGTCGATCAACCAGCAGAGTAGCCAGTCAACTCACCAGCTGACTAGCCAGTCAACGAACCGGCTAAGTAGCCAGTCATCTAACCGGCTGACTAGACAGTCGAAGAACTGGCTACGTAGCCAGGCAAATAACCGGCTGACTAGCCAGTCAACTAACCGGCTAACTAACAAGTCAAATAACCAGATAACTAACCAGTCAACTAACCATTTAGATAGACAGTCAACTAACTGGCTACATAGCCAGTCAACTAAGTGGCTAGATAGCCAGTCATCTAACCGGCTAGGTAGCCAGTCAACTAAATGGCTAGATAGCCAGTCAACTAACAGGCTAGATAGGCAGTCAACTAACCGGCTAGATAGCCAGTCAAGTTACCAGCTAGACAGCCAGTCAAATAACCGGCTAGATAGCCTGTCATCTAACCGGCTAGATAGGCAGATGACTAACCAGCTAGATAGCCAGTCGACTTTCTGACTAGGTAGACAGTCAATTAACCGGCTAGATAGCCAGTCAACTAACTGGCTAGGTAGCCAGTCAACTAACCAGCTAGGTAGCCAGTCGAATAACTGGTTGACTAGCAAGTCGACTAACCGTCTAGGTAGCCAGTCAACTAACCGACTACGTAGCCAGTTGACTAACCGGCTAGGTAGCCAGTTTACTAACTGGCTGACTAAGCAATCAACCAACCGGCTAGGTAACTAGTCGACAAACCGACTGAATAGCCATTCAACTAACCGGCTAAGTAGCCAGTCATTAACCGGCTGAGTAGCCACTTAACTAGCCAGCTAGATAGCCAGTAGATGAACCAGCTAGGTAGACAGTCCAATATCCTGCAAGGTAGCCAGTCGACGAACCGGTTGGGTAGCCAATCGACTAACTGGCTGAATAGCCAGTCGACGAACAGGCTAGGTAGCCAGTCAACTAACCGTCTGAATACCCAGTCAATGAACCGCCTAGGTAGACAGTCAACTAACCGACTGACTAGCCAGTCAATGAACTGGATAGGTAGTCAGTCAGATAACCGGTTAAGTAGCGAGTCAACTAACAAGCTTGGTAGCCAATCAACTAACCGGCTAGGTAGCCAGTCAACTAACCGGCTATGTAACCAGTCAACTAACCGGCTAACTAACTAGTCAATTAAATGGCTAGGTAGCCAGTCAACCAACGGACTAACTAGTCAGTCAACTAACCAAGTAGTAACACAGTAAACTAACCGGCTAAGTAGCCATCAATTAACCGGCTAGATATCCAGTCAATAACTGGCTAACTAGCAAGTCAACTCAGTGGCTAGGTAGCCAGTCAACTAATTGGCTAACTACCGAGTTAACTAACTGGCTATGTAGCCAGTCGACTTACTGGCTAACTAGCCAGTCAACCAACTGGCTAGGTAACCAGTCAACCAACCATCTAGGTAGCCAGTCAAGGAACCGGCTAGGCAGACATTCAAATAACCATCTATGTAGCCAGTCAATGAACCGACTAGATATCCAGTCAACTAACCAGCTAGGTAGCCAGTCAAGGAACCGCCTAGGTTGCCAGTCAACTATCCGGCTACCTAGCCAGTCAACTAATGGTCAAGGTAGCCAGTCAACTAATCGGATAGGTAGCCATTCAACTAACCGGCTAACTAGTCAATCAACTAACGTGTTAGGTAGCCAGTCAACTAATCGGCTAACTAACAATACAAATAACCAGCTAGATAGACAGTCAACTAACCGAATAACTAACCATTCAACTAACCAGCTAACTAAGCAGTCAAATAACCGAATAAGTAACCAGTCAACTAACCGGCTAAATAGCCATTAAACTAACCGACTAGATAGGCAGTCAACTAACCGGCTAGACAGCCAGTCAACTAACCGACTAGATAGCCAGTCAACTAACCGGCTCGATAGGCAGTAGACTAACAGGCTAGATAGCCAGTCAAGTAACCGGCTAACTACCCAGGAAAATAACCGAATAACTAAACAGTTAACTAACGGGCTAGATAATCAACTAAGCGGCTATATAGCCAGTCAACTAACCAGCTCGATAGACACTCCACTAAAAAGCTAGGTAGCCAGTCAACTAACCGACTAGAAAGTCATTCAACTAACCGGCTAGGTAGCCAGTCAACAAACCGACTATCTAGCCAGTCAACTAACAGGTTAGATACGCAGTCAACTAACCGGCTAGACGGCCAGTCAACTAACCGCATAGATAGGCAGTCAACTAACCGGCTAGATAGAAAGTCAACTGACCGGCTACAGAGGACCTCATCTCTACAATAAATCAAAAAATTAGCCGGGTGAGGTAGCTTGCGCCTGCAGTTCGAGCTACATGGAAGGCTGACGTGGAAGGATCGCCGGAGGCCAGCAGATCGAAGCTGCGGTGGCCGGGAGTGGCCACTGCATTCCAGTCTGGGCGAAAGAGTGAGACTCCAACTGAAAAAAAAAAAAAGTATTATGCAAAATAATTGAAAATATGCAAAAGATTCCCACAGATTTCCTTAAATTAATAAAACTCCTCCATGATTTTTGATACAATATGTTTCATCACATATCAATTTACTGAAAACCTTCAGTAATCCTGCTGTGGCACACAAGGATTTCTGCCTGTTTTCTTCCAACAATGAGGTACATTTGCCATTAAAAGTATTTCCCCGCCCAAAGGTCACCTGTAACTACCTAAAAAGAAACATGAAAGAAAAACCTACCAATAAACCGATGTTCGTTTTCTGTGTGAATGTATCTAAACTTCAAGCAACTAAATCAGCGATATTACCAATCACAAAGTTATCAAAATTGTTAGGTTCGAGAAACGCCCAGTTATTATTCCAGTTATTGTGGAGATAAGTCCTCTGTAGCCAGTATGACTTTCTATGTACCTAGTTGACTGGTATCTATGCGGTTAGTTACTGGCCGTCTAGCGGTAGTTGACTGCGTATCTAGCTGTTAATGACTGCCGATGCTCCTCTCTACAATCACTCAAAAAAAAAAACAAAAAACTAATAAAAACCAGGCGAGGTCCCACACACCTGTAGTTCCAGCTACTTGGAAGGCTGATGTGGAAGGATCGCCGAAACCCGGCAGGTGGAGGCTGCGGTGGTTGGGAGCATGGCACTACATCCAGTCTGGACAACAGAGTGAGACTCCAATTCAAAAAAAGAGAAATATCAAATTATATCATTACAGACACATAATAACTAGATCAAATACACCGGGCTCGGTGGCTCAGCCTGTAATCCCGCGCCTTTGGGAGGCTGAGGTGAGTGGATTGCCTGAGCCCACGGTTCGAGACCCGCCTGGGCAGCGAGACCTCAACTCTACAATAAATCAAAAAATCAGCCCATTATGATGCTTAACCCCGGGGGCTAGGGG